>JAJOOO010015078.1:0-15853 GCA_029582685.1 Solanum piurae | reverse complement strand
TTCTTGCAAGATCGATTTGTGTCGATCTAGTGTTGATATTAAGCTTTAATTTAGGAATAATGTGTCTGTTAAGCATAAGTACCAACACTAGTTGATCCTATTGATGACAAAATTGATTTTCTTGCAAGATCGATTTGTGTCCATCTAGTGTTGACACTTAGATTTAAAAAGTTGTTAAGTTGTTAAAGTTATAAAGTTGTTAAGTTGTTTAAATAAGTTAAATTAAATAACGTGGTTTTGTTGATGGATTTAGTTGTTGGAATTAATTCAAAACTAAACTAGTTCAAGTTAAAAAGTCGTTCAGTTGTTTAAATAAGTTAAAATAAATAATGTGGTTTAGTTGGTGGATTTAGTTGTTGTATTAAGTCAAAACTAAACTAGTTAAAGTTGTTATGTTGTTTAAATAAGTTAAAATACATAATGTGATTTAGTTGGTGGATTTAGTTGTTGAAATTAAGTCAATACTAAACTAGTTAAAGTTATAAAGTTGTTTAAATAAGTAAAATTAAATAATGTGGTTTTGTTGATAAATTTAGTTGTTGGAATTAATTCAAAACTAAACTAGTTCAAGTTAAAAAGTTGTTTAAATAACTTAAAATAAATAATGTGATTTTGTTGGTGGATTTAGTTGTTGTATTAAGTCAAAACTAAACTAGTTAAATTTTTTATGTTGTTTAAATAAGTTAAAATAAATAATGTGATTTAGTTGGTGGAATTAAGTCAATACTAAACTAGTTAAAGTTATAAAGTTGTTAAATAAGTTAAATTAAATAATGTGGTTTTGTTGATGGATTTAGTTGTTGGAATTAATTCAAAACTAAACTAGTTCAAATTAAAAAGTTGTTAAGTTGTTTAAATAAGTTAAAATAAATAATGTGGTTTAGTTGGTGGTTAGTTCTAATTCAAACTTTTAAATAAATAATTAGTTGATTCATATATATCGTTATAAATTTTAGTTTTTATTTATAGGAAAAAGAATTGGGACGCACTCCCATTGAACCGGAGGTTTTCAAGAAGACCCATGTCAAGAAGAAAGAAAATGAGTCGGATCCGGATGTGTGGGTGGAGGAAAGGGCCGAACGAACTTTTGTAAGTTATTTAATATGAATAATATATATTTTAATAGTGAATATATTTATGATATGTATATATACTGATGTCAATTTTTATATTTAATATGCAAAATGACTTTCATAAGTACGTCACTGAGAATCTAGATAGTTCAATCCAATTGACACCTGAACTTTCCACCCATATTTGGAAAGAAAAAGTGGTAGAGGGGACACACAAGGGTTGAATCTATGGTCTAGGCTCTTGAAACGATGTAAGACAACTCCAGTCAGGCTTAGAAGGAATTGGATCGTCACGTCAAGCCGAGGCACTTGATGGTGTTCAAATTGCTGCTATGTCGGCTCAAATAACTAAGCTTACAGCGGCACTGGCAGAGTCGGAGCGGAGAAGAGTAGCTAAACAAGAATGCATGAGTGAGATCGTTCAGCAAATCAAAGAACAAGTGATGAACCTCGCTTGTCGACCTACTACTGGGACTCCCGATGACACCGACGACGAGAGTGATGATGATGATTATGTAGAACCAACTGCCTAGTTTAGATCTCTAGATATTTATGAACTTTTTGTAATTTTGAAACGAATTTTGAAAATCTTTAATTTGTGATTTAGATACTTTTTAATGTTATTTTAAGTTTGTTGTTTTATGTTTTGTTTAGATTGTTTATAATTGTGTGTGTTTGATTGGGCTGAATAGTGTAGAATTGAATTGAATTGCATTTGTAGGTTCAAAAATATTGCAGGAAAAGCGACGGACAGCGTGGTTTTGTCCGTCGCTTTTCTGGGTTTTTTTTTTTTTTAAATCCCAAAAAAGCGACGGACAACGTGGTTTCATCCGTCGCTTTTTTGGGTTTTATTTTTTTAAAATCTCAGAAAAGCGAAGGACAACGTGGTTTTGTCAGTCGCTTTTTAGGGATTTTCAAAAATAAAAATTCCAGAAAAGCGACGGACTGTGTCGCTTTTTAGAAATAAAAAAAATTAAAATTAAAATAAAGCGACGCAGTCCATCACTTTTGTTAAAAAAAAAAGTTTTAAAAAAAGAGTCAAAAAGCGACGCTGTCCGTCGCTTTTTGAAAAGCCACGCTGTCCGTCGCTTTTTGAAAAGCCACGCTATCGGGCTAAAATGCGACGAAGGTGACTACATCGCTTTTTCGTCGATTTTGACCAAAAAAGCGACGCAGTCCGTCGCTTTTGGTCGTCGCTTTTTGACATTTTTTTAGTAGTGATATATAATAGATATGAATCCCTTTTGATTTCTTCGAATATTTATTTTTTCATTTTTTAAATTTCTTTAGTAAAAATACTGATTCCGACACACGTTCATCACTAGCTAAATCAAAACAGGACCCCGACAGGCGACAATCATATGTTGAACTCCATGTCAGTACAAACAGTCATATGTTGAACTCCATGTGAGATATGTTGAACTCCATGTAACCCTGTTTAATGATATTGACTATTCATCGTTTTGTAGGCCCACGTGTATTCAAAATCGTAATACATAAATATGTCATTCAATTTAACTTTTGTTGATATCTTTTTAAATTTTAGATGTGTATAAAGTTAAACAAATAGACACAATGTCTTACATGACATATATAAATCGGTTCGAGTATGTATCTCGCGCAAATTGTTACGCCACGAAGGACGTGTGTTTACATGTTGATCAACTTTGTATAAATAAATACTTAAATGTGTATAACGTTGAACAAATAAACACAATGTCTTCCCTAACATATACGAATCAGTTCGAGGATATCTCACGCGAATTCCTACATAGGACATGACAAAGGACGTGAGTGTTTAGTCTTTACTTGTTCAACTTTATATAAGCTAAGTAGATACTTAAATTTGTATCTATAAATTTAAACAAACAAACACAAGTAACGTCTTACATGACATATACAAATAAGTTCGAGTGTATCTCACGTGAAATATTGCTATGTAGGGAACCAAGAAGAACATATGTGTTTACTTGTTCAACTTTATACAAGTTTAAGTGTCTATAATCATGCATATCTATAATTGAAATACATATCTATATATCAGTTAAGACCAGATTATAGGACACGTATGTATACAATGCCGATATATATTCTAACTATACAAAAGTAACTAAAGTTGGCAATGTACTAGGACGTACCTTATGTCGTGGTAGTGCATGAATAATATATAGTATGTCATTTTCACAAAGTGACTAAATTTTCACAAAGTGACTAAATACAGAACATGTTTTAAGTTCATATGGGCTAGGAACATGACCAAACTAAAATTAAATAGCATATTGCTCTTGGCCTGCACCTAACCATTCACATAGATATATATTGGAGTACACAACATGTCCCATGTAGAATAAAAGTCAGGCATATAGAGACATAAGTAAATATTAAGACTCAATTCAACGGCTTATAACAAGAAAAAAGAAAATATGGAAGTGCCTATCCTCATAAATGGAACATGTAATGTATGAATCTGAATTTAGTTAAATTCCGATATAGATACTGAATACCAAGTGAAAAATAATCCCCCTAAACTTACAGTCCTTAATTAAATCTACCTCTGAGTTTCATGGATAATCGGATGCAGATGTTCAATATCGCATTAAAGTTTGACTAATCAAGATTCGCATCGCATAAGGTTTCATTTGGAGAAAGCGTTTCACCTTGATATTGCCATACGGACGTAATTAAGTAATTGTTGTTCTACAAGACCATAAAGAAAATGCATTTTTTTTTGTTTTTCTTCTAGACAAATATGATAATGAGATTTTTTTTCTGAAATATGATTGGTTTCTAAGACCACTTTCATTCCTAGGCTTTTTATTAGTTAGTCCTAGTAAAGCCCCTGACATCATTTCCTTTTAACGAGGTCCTCAATAACATAAAGACTTCTTATTTAAGGATATTTACATACTCAAGGCTCGAACCAGAAATTGAAATCTCTAGTTAAGAAAAAAATAGCTTCATTCACTATATCACATTTGTTGATAATATTATGAATATATTAGGCGCCAAATGAAAAATATTTTTCAGAAAATGTTCGAGAAGAAACAATCCAAAAGTGGTCTAAAGATACCCTGCCGACATAATAAATTTACCTAGGCTTCAAATTAATTCTAGTAAATATTTTGTTTACTTATGATATATTATATCCAACTTAGATGAGAGGAAAAATATACTAGTACTACTATGTTTCTTGATAATTAATACCATTAACTAATCAGTCAATGACAGTATGAAACATATTTTTGTGCTAAGAATTTAAAATAATTCATGAGTACGTAAAAAAGATTACAGAATAATATTGATCGTAAAAATATACTCATGTTTTATATTTTTGGTTGCTTCTCTACTTGGTAGTGACTTTATTATATAAACATATCTTTTCTATTAGATCGAGATTGAACTCTACGATTTCAATCTTAGTAATATAACTAATTCTAAGTTATGTCAATGTTTAAACGTTATGACTTGATCAAAATGATCATTCTCGCTATCTTTTTCTTGCATATCATATAGATAATTTGAAGATTTCAAATTTATAAGACATATAATTATGAATTGATCGAGAGAGGGGAGAAAGATGAACTAATTATTTTAAATATTTTTACTGAAAATTCTGACTCTGATCCATTACTGTTCATAGTATTTTGCAACTTTGACTGGATTGTTTTAAGTTTGAATTATTGGACGGCTCATGACAAACAAAGAAAAGAAAACAAACACTAAACCAAAAACTAATACAGTAATAATTAAAAAGCTATATATTATCAACTTGCATGACATGCATTTGTTAAGAAAAAGGGACTCGTCCTCATATTAGAAGTGCATGTAATTCCCTTTAATGATATTGACAAATCATAATTTAATTTTGAGAAATATCACAGTACAAAAGATATTTTAAGCGTAAGGACAATTAACTTTATGTTGAAATTAAAATAAAAGTATTTGAAGTTGATAATATCATTATTGTGTATATTCAACTCAGGTACAAAAGTCACTTAGATAATTATATATACAAATACATAAGTGGGAATATTCATCGAGAACTTACGTAAATTTCACTAGTTTAGGAGCTAATTACTTATATACACTTTAATTAACAATATTATGTATTTTATCAGATTTTGGGTTGTTCATATACATTCAGATACATACATGGGGTCAAATTTAGATGTAATTTGTTCTAGATACATTGTATCCAAGTGGATTCACATGTATTTGGGATACATAACAAATCTCGCTCGCCTCTCTCCCATCTCGCTTGCCACTCTCTCATATATCTGGTATTCCAGATACATATGAATAACACCAGATACATACAAATACATGTATTTATCTAGTATGTATCTAGTGTGATTCACGCTCGCCTCCCTTCCATCTCACCCACCTCTCTCCCTGTTTTTATGTATTTGATAGAAAAAATACATATATCTAAGTGTATTTTCTTCAATATATGATAGAAAACTCTTAATTAGTGTTAAGATACGTAATATTTTGAAAATATAGATACTAATAGTATATATAATAGTGAAGTATATCTAATTATGTAGTTTTTTTATATTCATCAATAGAAGCTCCCTGACCCGTTTTACACAAAAGGGTCATGACGACATTCATATGTATCATGACCTTGCATGCCTAAATGAGAGGCGCAACGTTTAGTTGGATCAAAATAATAAAACATAAATATGTCATGTTAGATGGGTTATACTAAGTTCTAAATTAATAATTTTTAGATGTCTAGTGAATTTTATATATTTATTCTCCTTCTCCTTCCTTATTTAGAAGTGATAAGTGAGACTTTGATGAGGACGAACACCGCACTAATTAGTTGTACCAAGAGTAATTTAATTTGTACTGTATAAGTGGGGTCCATATTATTATACTTGAGTCTTTATGATTTTCAAAGTAAACCACGTGTGCCCCTATTCTTTTCATCTTCTTTCCAATGACCAAAATTTTGGTTTCACATTGCACTGCTTCATTTTAGGTTTTCCAAATTTCTCCTCTCTGCTTCTGTCATTTCTTCAGTCTTTTCATGTTTTTTCTCTGTTCTCAATTTTCTTGTGTGCTTGTGGTGTGGCTGTTTAAGGGCGTAGAAAATATCGGCAAGTGAGACCTTCAAATGAATTATTTGAAGCCAAGGAAGTTGAGAAGATCAACAACCTTTGTTCATTTACTATGAAGCTCTATTATTTATTCATCTGTTCACCGGTAAGCATTTCAATTTGAGCTTTGTTTTCATGATTTCCTAAATATTTATATTTTTATCTTGTGTTTCGTAGAACTCCCCCTTTTGGCTTCATCCTGGACATGCACATTCTGATTTGTCACAATATATTGTGCACATTGATTAATTCCATAGTTTACAGTTTTCTCTATGGTGAAGGAGGGAGTTGCCAGTAGAATGAACGGGAAGAGATTGATGAAACAAATTACGTTTTTTTTACTTCTCTAAAGATATTTTTTGTTGCAATTTGAGCTTTACTTCTACTTCCATTATTCTTTATCATTTTCCACTTTGTTGCATCCTACTGTCATCTTCTATTTTTTTTATATAATTTTATTTTCATTCTTCCCATTCTCACTCTTGGTGGAGAAGGATAAGAAGAGACTTTGAAGGGGAGGTATTAAATTTTCGGAGAGGAAGAGCAAATTGATGGAAATTAGAGGAGAGTGATACGAGTTTTGAGCTGGTGCATCAATTTGGTGATGAAACTTTACATTTGATCGAAATTGGAGGTAATTTTTCATTCTAATCATAAATTTTTGGGGTTTCCCTTCCAGTTTTTGGGTTTAATTATTTTATTTTTCTGAGTTGTTGATGTTGTCTTTTACTTTTTAACGTGGAATTAGAAAAATTTAACAGGTTCTCTATCACTATGAAATGGGTGCGGCAAAAAAAGAGAGAGAATGAAGTAAAACTCACTAGAAACCTTGTGAGCTTTTGGCGTTCTTCCTTTAACTGATTTTGCACATGCATATACTAATTCACTATTTTGTCTCAATTTCATAGGTGTATATGGTATTAGAAAGAATTCAATGAGAATACAGAAAGGCTCTACGAGCAAAATCCCTAAAGGTTAGTACTACATGTCAGCCTATAGTCATTTTTGGTGATTTTCCTGCCTCTTTCGTTCTCCATAATTTTGTCCCGTTGATAAGTTTATGAGAGATTAGACCACATGTTTCACTTTTGTGATTCGTTATTTTCTGTCTTTTATATATTCTCGGCTTATTATTTACCTAATTCTTGATCGATCAAAATCTTTTTGGCTCATTTGCATTCTTCATTTAGTCAAGTTATATTCAATTAGTATGCATTTCTCAATGTTAATGTACAAACATTGACATGCAACACAAATATTTTGCATGCTCACAAGTCATAGGGAGAAAAAGTATGAACTTGAGATGATGTAGACTTTGTAGCTGAATATTAATTAGGTATCGACATTATCGAACATCTATTGCAATGCTTCTTTTGATGAAGTAATAGATTTTATAGAAAGGACATCAACAACATGCAATTAGACCAATATAGAACATCTATTGCAGTTTTTTATACAACTATTAATTGGGTTGCAGCTTCCTGGTGCTATACAAATAGGGGTGTAAAAGTGCGCTTTAAGGACAGAGCTTGTATGAGCATATGTTTGTGCGTCTGTGCTTGACACACTTGGTGTGATGATGGGACAAAGACATGCTTTGAAGTTATAAACACCAAAAAGTCCAAGTATTTGAGCTAATATTTATAAAAGCTTTTATGTGTAAACATGTTAAAGGAAATACTTGATAAAATTTCATATTAAACTGTTTTCCCTTAATTATTTATCAGTAAGTGAGACTAATCTTTGACACTAAAAGTTTAGTTAAATGAATAGTGAGATAGTCGTTTGTAGTTATGTTTAATGATTATGATTCATTTATTCTTAATCAAAAGTTTCGAGAAGATAGTTAATGTAGGAGATAAACTAGAAGAAGATGACAGCTAACACAGGAAAATATGAGTACTTCGCTAATAAAGTTTAGAAGGGAGAAGAGAAGAAAGATCATCAAATGTGATCAATGTACAATTATGATTTGTATTTATACACAACCTGAATGAACTACTGAATTGGCCAGCATTTGCACTAACTGAGGCCTGAGCTAACTAACTGTCGTGAACAGTGTTAACTAACTAACTCTTTTGAAATACTAATTGCCTAACATAATTGTAACCACAACTTAATTTTATTAGTCGTTGTGCAGCAAAAGTTGTACAAATTTCTAGGTTTAGTTATTTAAAGCAAAAAGTGAGGGTGTGTCCCTTTTTTCTCTGAGAAATTGTTCTTGCTTCTTCTTAGCTAAAAATTTATCAAAAATATGACTTCTTATCTAATTAGTGTTGTTGCTCTGAGTTAAGATTTTATAATTGTGTATTTTATTGTTGTATGTGCTTTCGTCTATTTGAATTTTTATTGTACACATCACATTCAGTTTTTATCTCTTCTCCTAAAGACAACGCCAACCTTTGTATAACAACAAAGACACAATATCCGCATAGAAGAAAATTCTATTTCATCATGAAAGTTACTCTTTGACAGCCTTTTATATTAGTTGACGTAGCTAATTGAGAACATTACAGATAAAGAAGTCGTTGAAAATATAGCAAACTTGATGTCATTTAATGATGTCTGCATCTGTAACTGTGATGATTAATATTTTGCTCTGGAAGACAGCTATGCTACATAGTGAGTTATCTACAATTTGATATTTCCTTAATTCGTTTATCAATGGCTGAAAAGAGTGCCTACTACCTTTCAGCTGTCATCTATGTGGCTATTTTCAAAGCTCTGCAGACATCACCATCAGTTGTTACTGCTAGATTGGATGCTAATAATCTTATTTGTATAGTATACTTCACAACATTGTTTGCATTGGCGTCTAAAATACCTACTGAGGCTACTCAATCAGCCACTGGTATGTACACTGTTCAAATGATAAAATATTTTAATGCTCCTTGTCATGTTAATTATTATTTTCTATCTTCTGTTCCATCCCTGTTGTAACAGTAAAATTTAAAATGCCTGGAACTCTTTATGAATCTTCAGAATGAAACTTAAATAAAAGACTCTTGAAGTATGGTTATGTTGAAATTTTATTCCCTTTCAAGTAGTAGAATTATTTATTGTTTATCTGAAATACCTATAACCGGAGCGCTAGACCAATCCATAAGCCTTGTAAATCAAATTGGATTGATTGACCAAAAGCTTAGGCGCTCATTAATAGGAGGGGAAAATGTTAGACCAAAATCTGCACTAGCTAAATTTGTACTAACTAAATTTGTTCCAAGTTTCTAGGACTAGCTAAATTTGTACTACCTAGGATCACGATGCATGCTGAATCAGTAGAAAATCTGCACTAGCAAAATCTATTCAAAGTGTGTCGAAACACCCCCGAACCCCTTGAATCCCAAATCGAACTTCCCAACATATCCAAAACATTGTATGAACCTACTGAAAGTTTCAAATCAAGGAATGGAGTGCTAATACTTAAAACGAGGGGTTGGGTTTTTACATATAGTTTCTCTCATCAAAACCTTTAGTTTTTTCCATTTCCTAATCAGTTCTTTTCTTCTTTGTTTTGACATTTGCAACTACTACTGGGACTGGGTTGGCTCTTTGGAGGGTTCTGATGCAATCACTTGATCAAGATGGTTGGAAGATAGCTGCCGCTCTTATGGGAAGACACGTAGGTATGTTTCTTACGTCATTTTTCTTTGACAACAACATTTCAGGTACTTTTTGTGATGTGATGCTTATTTCTGAAAGTGTGTTGACTTCACTTGATTAATTGTTTGATCATTTAATTTCTATGTTTGGCATTGTACTAAAAATTTGAAAATACTTGAGCTTCATGCTTTGATGAAATTCAAATCTCTGTGTTGGCTGCTTAGAAATTATTATATATGTTGTTTAAAATGCATCAAATAATTTCTATTCAGATCGTGATCGTATGGTGTCTCAAATTTACAAGCAACTTTTTAATTTTATATACTATATACACCTAGCTGTCATTAAGTGACAGTCGCAACAAAGTTTCATTTCAAGAATTTTTCACTAGAGATAAAGGTATAATTGAAAGGTTTGAAGGTTACTGAAGTAATGAAGTATTTGTTCACAACTATCCCTTTCTCCTCCTCATAATGAACAAGTATTATGCTTTGTCCTATGTAGATTTATGAAAGCTCTGATGGAGTATCATTTTCTATTAGATTCAAATAAAATAATTACCGCTTCCATTTCCTCCACGAGTAACAGTTTCCTCAAATGCCTTCAGCAAATCTTAACAATCGCTCACCAGCATCATGTGACTTTCTCCACTACTCTTCCAGATTTCAGAATCTACATCTTACTACATTGCATTATCTCATTTGTCACGTCTTAATCACCCTCTAAACTCCTTTGTATAAATCTTCACTTTTTGTCTCTACAATATATGTCCTACAAATATTTGGAGTTCTCTTTCTGGATGGGTATAATGTATTCTGATTTCTGAATATTCTAATTGTAACATGTAGTTTATCATCAGTCAATACTTCGGGAAGAGCAGGTAAAGCTAATTGAAAAGCTCATTCCAATAAGACCATTTGAGATTGCTTAGCCCTAGGTTGTTTAGATGAAAAAAAAATACTTTTCAACTGTGATTAGAAATAGGGTCGTCCCCTTCGATTCGCGCATCGAGAATGAGCTCCAGACCGGAATTATCTGGTGGAGGAGTCGGGGTTGGCGATTGACTGAACCACCCTTCACCCGATGGAGGAGAGTAAAACTGATTCACAGCACGAGTTAGGTCATCTGCGAACAGATACCCAAAGTCTAAGGTGACCTTTGCCAGAATAAGACCTACGATAACTTTTTCAATATGGAATAGAAATTAAAGTCTATTTACAAAAGAGAACTTTTTGAATAAACTCAGTAAAACATAAGGCAAACACCTAATTTAAAACAAAAGGGAGCTGGGGAAATCCTCATAAAATAGCTATGCATAAATTTAGAAAGAATATCTTCTAAAAATATAAAATAGGAAAAAGTATTGATGAAGAAAAGAACAAATTAGTGGAGAAAACAATAATTTATGGAGAAAAATAAATCACCTCATATCCTTATGATGAAGAAAATAAAGGACCTATGTAGCAAATGCCAACCTCCGTTCAAGTGTACTCAAACAACCACGACTTCATATAAAGAGGAGGGAGTGTTGAATGGTCCTCAGGGCTAACAGTGAGGATTTTAGATGTTTTGAATTGCGCCTGCAACTAACACTCAGGATTTTGGGAGACCAGAAGAACGGATTTGGGAAATAGGAGTTTCAAATCGTGCTCAAAGCAAGGTGAGAACACCAACAAACTTAACAGTCCCACATAGCTTAAAGAATGTGTTTCATATTCAACTGAAAGGAATGCAAATAACATGATATAATATTAGTATGGATTGAACAATTTGAACATACTGTAGGTCAATGATGAATGATTTACAACTTCATAGGTCCAGTTTGACTGATTGATCACTCTACAGTTTATATTTCTTAGATTTTCTATAGTAGTGCAATGGCATGACATCTCTACTTCAACTATTTGCTATAAATAGTGGAACACTTCCCTTGATATGATATATGTATAAAATGTATCGTGTTCTAATTTTATATTTTTAATAATTGCAAGCATCTGAATGTTGAGAACTGATTTTTCAAACAACATTTTTTGTTATTTTGTAAATAGAAGGGACCATTTCACCATTTTGGATCATATTGAAGAAAATGTTTGTGTGTTGTGACGAAGAATCACTGCTAAAATTGAATATTGTCACTGATGAAATAGCAGTAGCTCGGAGAAGCTAATGTCCGCTGAAAAATCAGCTGCTGAAGCAGTGATATATGTCGGCGAGGAAGGAACTAAAGTAAAACTAGCAACTCTGTACCGCAGTTTTTAAAAAAAATGGGAGATTTGCTCCTTCACCTTTGTTATTATGGAAATATCATGTTTTTGTGTTCTTCCATGGTTCGATAACAAAGAGACATGCCCCTTGTGTTGTACAAGTATTACTAAATATATGTATGTAAGCTTTGCTGGAGTTGCTATATTTTCTTTGTAATTTGAATTCTTAAGATACATGATTTCAACAATCACATGAAAGTACTTAGTAACGTTTGATATTGTATTTTGGCTGCTGATCTTAATAGTTACATGGCTACACCAACTTGACGAACATGAATACATTATGAAGGTAAAATTATAAATGCATAGTGCCTTCAGACACTTCATTATATATTGCAACAATTTTCATGAAACTTATGATGTTGGGCCCATGCTTAGCACGGGCCATTCTCTATCTAGTATACTAGATAAGCCTCACCCGTGCAGAGCAAGGGGCCAACATTTTCAATTTTATGATATTACATTTTGGTTTGTATAATATGAAATTTGTGACACAAATTTAAGATTTGTCTCATTTTGAAAAAAATATTTTTTGCGTCAAAATATGATACTATCTCTATTTCATATTAAATGAATTTGTGAGGCAATACATACATATTAAGAAAAACATTTAAGGACATAATTTAATATATATTTTTCATAATTTCCCTTTTGTGAGATCATATACATAACTTTGTAAATAGTGTAATTTATCTCCTATAAAATATAAAACATTTTTAAAGGAAAGTGCAAATATTAAAAAGAATGAAACATTTATTTTGAACTTTGAACAATTCAATTATTTTAAACAATAAATTTTTTTTCAAAAATATCACTTAATATATGATGGAGGGAGTCGTAAACTTGGTGGATTGTCCAAAGTTCTAATGAATCAGCACTTGCCACAAAGTCCTAATGAAGTATCAAAATTTAAGTGTAAATCTCAACAACACACCTTAATTTAATCTGAGTCATATTATCCCTCTAAATTATTTTAAAATGGAATAGATACACCTAAATGCTGACGTTACATAGAGAATGTGCACTTTCTCTTGAAAGCAACTGATGAACAACAACGAAAAAATAGACACATAACCTTTTTAAATTGATTTATTTACTACTAATTACACATAATTATTGTCATAAAAACTTATATATTTTAATTATTTTTATTTTTTTCTTTATTAAATATTTTAATTTCCCTCTTCACTTTAATTTTTAAATTTTTCTCTTTAATTAATTTTTTTTATCTTTTCAGTTTAAATTATGAGATCTAATCTATGGCATTGTGTAACTATCTATTTTGAGATATTATTCTTTTAGAGCAAATTTGACGATATGCTTTACGTAAATTAGTCTAACTGGGTAAATTTGCTAGTTTTTAAAAATTAATGGACATAAATTATATTTAAAAATACATTCAAATTTTTAATATTTTTTTTTGTAAGAAATATGATCAAACACAACTCTAACTTTAACTTTAAGATTTTAAATAAAATAAATAGTATTTAATTTTCATAGCTAAACGCTTTTAATAAATATCATATGCAATACTCTTTTAAAATTGAATAAGAGAAATAGGCAAGTTAAAAAATAGGGAAAAAAATTGTCAACTACAACCCACAATTATAATGACAAATGGGCCCACTTTTT
Source organism: Solanum piurae (assembly GCA_029582685.1). NCBI lineage: Eukaryota > Viridiplantae > Streptophyta > Magnoliopsida > Solanales > Solanaceae > Solanum > Solanum piurae. Next base: position 2,176 of record JAJOOO010015078.1, on the reverse strand, counting down.
GTAACTACAAGGTTGTGCCAAAGGGCTAAAAGGTCAGCACAATTAAAGATTAATAAAGGATGCACAAAAAGTGACTCATTTCTACCTATCAAAATTTAGAACCAAACTCAAAAGACTAAAATGCCACATAACAATTAACTAATGACTCCTAAGCATACATGTTGATACCAACTTTCTAACTCATGCTTCTATATAGGTAGAATATATAGAGGGAGTCAAACAATTTTTATTACTATTAAGTTAATCAGATTCCTCAGTATTACAATGAATTTAAATTTATATACAAGCTAGTAATACTATAGTACAATCTATCAGCCTTCTGTAGTTAACTAGCTCTTCAATATTTTCTTCAATCTCAATATATTAATCATTCCTTTTCTTTTAGTATATATGTCAAAAAAAAAAACATAACATGTTTTTATTTTATATAATTTAGAAATAATTAAATTTTAAATTTCTTATTTTATTTTTAATGATACTCATCATTTTTAGTCACACAAATATAATATATGTCCTCTAAATTAGTAATTAATTAATCTTCTAATAGTTATGTTGATGAATTATCGACAACATTGAATTCTACTTTAATTAATTAATTGATCATTGATAAGTTGTGTGAGAGAGTAAAACAAAGTTAAGTAGATGAAAAGACAGTTATAAAAGTGATTCAAGCTTTTATTGTATTCTTTTATATTAGTACACGTACCCGCGCGATGCACGGATAACTTTAAATAAAATAATTATGTTATACGTATACTCCAATAAATAGTATACACTTGTATTATTTAAATTAGTGTATCAAATATGACACATTTATCATGAAATTTTAAGTTGTAAGGAGCATCAAATCTAACTTGAATTACCTATATAGAATTAAATGGGTAATGGATGCTCAATAATAATTAGATCATCATCAAATATTTTCTATTTTATATTTTAATTGTGTTGTGTTTTATGATCGAACAACTGAATAAAAATATATAGCTCAATTTTAATGATCATTGTAGACTACTTTAAAAATGGACTAATAATTCCAAAAGATATACATAATTAATTGAATTGCTTCCGGATGGAATCTAATAACATGAATAGTTAATCATTGCATGAAAAATAAATATTAACACATAAATTTACTTTTATTTATAAATATGTATAGCATAATTTGAACCCATTAATAACCATAAATTACATGTCGATAAAAATTTTGTTTGTTTCTGGAGTTTCTTTAGTTGCTTCACATGATTATCTTTAGCATTTTAGAAATAAAGAGCACTAAATTCTTATTGTTCGAAAATTCTGCGGATAGAATTCTAAAAAAATCTACATAATTTTTTTGATATTTCTTCGGGCTGCTAACTCAAAACTTTAACTATAAATTCAACTTGACTTATCCCAGCAAAATATATTTCAACTTAAAAAAACATTATCTATAAATTCTAAAAATTAAAATTCACTTAATTTAAAAATATATCTACAACATAAAAATAAAATTAAACAACTCTTATAATAATACAAAAATGGAGTTTTTGGCCAAAAACATCCTTAAACTATACCTCAAACTTAAATTATATCCTTAAAGTATCATTCTTAGCAGAAAACATCCTTCAAGTACTTAAAAATAAATAATTTTCATCCTTCTGTTAGATATCATCAAAAAAAACTAATCGATCCTACAAAAATATGAGCAGCTCACGTGATTATCAACAAAAGTTTTCCTGCATAATTTTATTACCTGCTATAGGAAGTTCCAGGAAAAAATATTAAAAATTTTAGACATCATTGCTTACTGAAACAAAAAATGTTTGGAAGATGTGAGGATACGTGATATGATTTTTCTCATTTAGTAACGAAACAAAGTTGGAGCTTAATCATCTTTACCTTTCTTAAAGCAAAAATGTATTTAGATCAATAATTTTTTTTGACCAATATGATATTAAAGTGATAAAAATATTGATTATGTCTCGCATTTGAGTCTCATTCTTCATTATTAGAAGTGGAAGCCTCCAACAAACGACGCTTCTAGCATATTCAATTGAGAAGAAACATATCGATTCCAAATAGAAAAACTTCAATCATTTTTTTGTTTGAAAGTAGAAAAAAATAGGCAATATCGGTACCTAAATATTCAACTAATAATATTTTTAATATCAAATTACATGATAAGTAAATGAAAAAA
>JAJOOO010015077.1:0-16183 GCA_029582685.1 Solanum piurae | reverse complement strand
AATGATTTGCTATAATTTGTTCACCAATTTTTTCTTATGTGATACCTCAAATTTTGTTGAGTTTTGAACTTAATCAACTGTTTGAAATAACCCTTGAGATTTTTTAAGAAGAAGAGTAAAAAACACAGAAAAATTGTAGTTTAAAAGTGAGAGGAAACTCCTCTATTTATAGCTAACAAATAGTAGTATGAATAGGTGGTAATTATGCCTTATCAGAAAAGTTACAACCTTTCGAAATAGTCACTGCTCATCGGAAAAGTCACAACCCTTTGGAAAAGTCACAACTCATTGGAAAAGGCACAACCCTTTGGAAAAGTCACAACCCTTTGAAAAAATCACAACCCTTCGGAAAGTCACAACTCATCGAAAATGTCACAACCCATCAAAAAAGTCGCAACCTTTTGGAAAAGTCACAACTCTTTGACAAAATCACAACCCTTTAATGTGAAAAGGTATCTATTTTTAATATAATACAAATAATTAAATTAATAATTAAAATAAATTGAGTATTTTTAATTGGAGGTATTATAGTAATTCAACATTTAAATTTGGGAGTTCATGTTTTTAAGGTAGTATAGATATAGATAGATAGATAGATATGATGATTAGATAGAGTTTGAACTTCTCTAGCCAATGGGCGTCTAGAAACATGTAAATGTGATAAACTCCCATGCTCCTTGCTTTTTTACTCAGGGCATCAACAACAACATTAGCCTTTACTGGGTGATAAAGGATAGTAACATGATAGTCCTCCAACAACTCCATCCACCTCTTCTGCCTCAAATTTAGGTCATTCTGAGTGAACACATTTTGTAAACTGTAATGATCTGCATATACTTCACCCTTTAGCCCATATATATAATGCCTCCACTTCTTCAATGCAAATACAACCTCAGTAAACTCCAAATCATGAGTGGGGTAGTTACGTTCATGCACTTTCAATTACCTTGAAACATAGGCAATTACATTCCACTCCTACATTAATACTGCAGCTAAACCAGAATAAGATGCATCATAATAAACAATGAAATTTTTACCCTCCACAGGCAAGCCAAGGATCGGTGCAGTAGTCAACAAGGTCTTGAGTTTCAGAAAAATCTCTTCACACTCATCACATCATACAAATGGAATATTCTATTTGGTAAAATTGTTCAATTATGAAACAATGGAAGAAAATTCATTAATTAACTAACGGTAGTAGCTAGTTAGACCAACAAAGCTCCTTACCTCATAAACATTAGTGGGCCTTGCCCAACTCTTCACTGCTTCAATCTTTGGAGGATCCATAATCACTCAATCCTTAGAAACCATGTGCTCAAAAAGGACACTGAATCGAGCTAGAACTCACATTTTAAGAATTTGGCATAAAGTATTTTCTTCCTTAATAATCCCAATACAATTCTCAAATGCTTTTCATGTTCTTTCATGCCCTTGGAGTAGATCGGTATATCATCAATAAATACAATAATGAAGAGATCCAGATATCTCTTAAAATTTCCATTCCTCAGGCTAATGAAAGCACTTGGGGCATTCGTAAACCCAAAATATATAACTAAGAACTCATAATTCCCATACCTTGTTCCAAAAGCAGTCTTAGGCACATCTGCTACCCACATGATAACTGGATCTCAAATCAATTTTTGAGAAGACAGAAGCACTATGTCATTAATCAAACAATCCATCAATACGAGGAATGGGGTACTTATTCTTAATAGTCACCTTATTATGTTGCATGTAGTCTATGAACATCCAAAAACTACTATCCTTCTTCTTCTAAAAAAAAATTGGAGCACCCCAAGGAGAGGCACTCAATCTAATAAAACCTTTACTTAACACCTCTTGAAGTAGGGTCTTCAACTCACTCAACTCAGCCTGGGCTATTCTGTAAGGTGAAATGGGAATGGGGCAAGTCCTCGACTCCAGGTCAATACAAGAATCAATATCCCTATATGGTGGCATACCATGTAGGTCTGTTGGAATAACATACACGCACAATCAAAATAGACTCGATCAAAAGCAATTTGGAAATATCATCCCTAAGATGTGCCAAAAAAGCTGAACAACCCTTACTCACCAACCTCTTAGCATGAAGAAAAAGAGATAAATAGAACTGGGGAACGATTATAGTCACCCTCCCAAATTAGCGGATCAATCCCAAGCTTAGCCAAGGTCACGGTGTTAGCATTGCATTTGAAGATAGCAAAATTTAGAGAAAGCTAATTCATATAGAGAATTACATCAAAATCAACAATCTCCAGAATAATCAAATCTAAATAAGTTTTTCTCACCATAAAAGTCACAGGGAAAGACCTATACACCTTCTCAAATAGCAAAGACTCACCAATAGGAGTAGAAACACGAATAGGCATGGAAAGTAAGTCACAATGAATTCAAGTCTATTAGCTAGTGAGGAAGAAATATATAAAAGGTAGATCTAGGATAAAACAATACGGAAGCCATGCGATCGAAGACTAGAAGAATACTTGTGATAACAATATCGGATGCCTCTGCATCTGGCCTCCCAGGGAAATCATAACAATGGGCTTTGTTGCCTATTTGACCATGGCCCCTGCCGAGCAGCGCTCCACTAGTTTCAACCTACCTTCCACCCCTGGCCATACTGGTGACCACCATTACCTTGGCCACCACATCCTCCAAAATGATGACCTCTACCATAATAACCTCTAACTCTAACTACCAGGGATCTGTAACCCTGATCATACCATGCCTAAATTTTCCTCGAACAATATTTCATGTTATGACCAACCACATCATATCCATAACAAGTCCTGGTGTCGAGAGTAGGTCTCTATGAAGACGAAGAAGATTGAAGTTAATAACAAAACTCAAAAAAAGGTTGATTGGTTTGTGACGGACCCTCAACTGAAACCTACAATAAAGACTGGATAGGATTGGAAGGATAACCTTCCGAACCTTGCCCTCATGAGTAAGAACCACTAAACTCACCTCTCTTATGGAACTTATTAAATATTGACAGCTTGGCAAAGTCATTTGTCTTCACCCCCTCTACCTCTATCATAAAATCAACCACTTCCTGAAACGATTTTCAAAAGCAGTCACCTGTAAAGCTGGAATTTGAAAATCTTAACTCAATCCCTTGACAATGAGGTGAATCCACTCTTGCGGACTAAAGCAAAGCTGAGTGGCATACTTGGATAAAAGATAAATTTCGGCCTCACAAGCTGCAACAGAAATATTCCCCTACTCTATATTCAATAACTCATTTCTTCTTTGGTCCCTCAAAGTCTAGGGGTATATACTTCTTCATGAAAAAGCCAGAAAATGTTGCCCAAGTCATAGGTAGTGCCTTTGTTGGTTTGCACTCAACATGAGACCTCCACCACAATTTAGTACCTCCCTGGAACTGGTATGTAACAAATTCATTACAAAATTGCTCCACTATATCCATCCAATGAAGCAGCTCATGACAACCAACAAGGAAATCATAAGCATCTTTAGATTCAGCACCCTTGAAGACATGAGGTTTAAACTTAAAGAACTTAATAAATAGATCATGGTTGTCACTATTCATTATAGGCCTCATAGTCAATCAAGGAAATGTACCCATTTCCAATGATGCATCCATGCGGGGAGCTACAAAAGTTGTATGTCGTACTTCATGAACTTGAGGTGCTGGTGTAGAAAATGCTAGGGGTTCTTGGCACTGATCGGATGACAAACTAAGATAAATGAGAACCTAGTTGATCATCTCTGGGTGTTCGATTGGTTGACTCCACCAATGGTGGTGTTAATGTTCATAATGGTTCAAAATCTTTTTTTCTGTCAATTGTAAAAGCAAATCACGGTCTTGATCCAATTCTAATTGAGTTGAAGAAAGCAGTACTTAAAAAGTCCATTGAGGCTTTCTCTCAAGGGGGAGATGGAATGCTTGGATATCAAGGACGTTTGTGTATCCCAAAAGTAGATGACTTGAGAGATCAAACCTTATTAGAAGCCTATAGTTCTCAATATTCCATTCACCTGGGAGCCATCGAGATGTACTGCGACTTGCGGGAGGTCTATTGGTGGAACAGGATGAAGAAATATATTGTGGAATTTATGGCTAAGTGTTATAATTGTCAACAAGTGAAAGTCGGGCATCAAAATCTGGGAGGTTTATCCCAAGATAATAGTATTCCTACTTGGAAGTGGGAAGATTTGAACATGGACTTTATTGTTGGACCCCAGACCTGTAGGCAACATGACTCGATTTGGGTTATAGTAGACTATATGATGAAGTTGACTCATTTCATTTCTGTCAAGGTTTCTTATTCGGAGAAATACTATGTTAAGTTGTATCTTAGGGAGATCGTTAGGTTGCATGGAGTGCCCCAATCCATTATCTCCGATCGTGGTACCAAATTCACTTATCAATTTTGAAAATCTTTCTAAAAAGGTCTTGGTAGTTGTGTAAATCTTTGTATTCCCTTTCATTCTCATACAATCGTTGCTTTAATTGTGGAAAGAATGGTCACAAGATGAGAGATTTCCCATTGCTTGCTATAAGGGAAGGGATTATAGGCAATTTCAGTCTAGTGGTTCTGGTTCTCGTGCTCTGAAGAAAAATATATTATATGTTCTTGCGACTCGACAAGATCATGAAGATTCTTTAGAGGTGGTTGTCGGTATGTTGAAAATATTTCATCGTGATATATATGCTTTGGTTGATCCGGGTGCTACCTTATTTTTTGTTACTCCTTATGTGGCTATGATAATTTATGTTGGTCCCGAAATCCTTTCTAATCTCTTTCATGTCTTCACTCTTGTTTGTGATACTATTATTGCTAAGATAATTGATAGAAATTTCCCTATTTCCATTTTTCATAGAGTCAATCATGTTGATCTTTCAAACCTTGATATGTTAGATTTTTATGTCATTCATGGGATAGATTGACTTTATGCATGCTATTCTTCTATAGATTGTAAGACCCGATTGATCACATTCAAAGTTGAACGAACCTATCAAGTCATGGGAAGGGGAATTTATGTTCTTAAGGGTCAGTTTATATCTTGCTTAAAGGCTAGGAAAATTATTTCTAAGAGTTGCATTTATCATCTTGTTCAAATTAGGGTTATAGATTCTAAAACTCCTACTCTTGAGTCAGTCCCGATTGTGAATGAGTTTTTGAAAGTGTTTACCAATGATTTTTATGATATTCCTGCCGATAGAGAAATAAACTTTGGTATGGACTCTCTCCTAGATATGTAGTTCATTTATGTTCCTTCTTATTGTATGGTCGTGGAAGATCTTAAGGAGTTAAACGATCAATTAAAGGATTTGTTGGATAAGGGTTTTATTTCACCGATATCTCACCATGGGGGTGCTCCGGTGTTGTTTGTTTGAAAGAAAGATGGTTGTCTCCAAATGTGTACACACTATCAATAATTTAATAAGTTTATCAGAAAGAATAAGTGTCCTATTCCAAGGATAAATGATTCACGTGATCAACTCCATGAAGCAAGTGTAACACCCCAGAAATATTTTGAGCTAAGACATGAACCATCCTTCATTTATAGTAGGATTTTACCGAGGTATTTAAAATTTATTAAATGTTAAGGTCACTAGATGTAGCACCTTGAGTTCCAAGAAGAACTAAAGAGAATTCATTCAAGCTATTCATTAGTTCCATAAGTTTTGGGTCAACTTTAAATGACCATAACTTTTAGGATGATTTAGATGGCCCATAAGATATCGAATGAATGGTCTTTGGATTATCTTTCAAACGCCATCAAGTTTATTAAGTTTCAATTTTGGATAAGTGAGATATGTCCTTTTGAAGTCAGCCTGTCCAGTTAAGGAAAGTCACCTGAAATTATGAGGGGTATTTTAGTCTTTTCCTTACCCCTTCAGCTTAAATCATTTTTAGTAATAATTTAGGGGTCTAAACTGATTAGAATCAGTTTCATTCATCCCCAATACACTTAGGGTTTTAGTTGAAATTTCAAGAGAGAAAAGCATAGAAAAGAGGAGAAAGGAGGGAAGGTTCAAAGCGTTTGTCGATATTCTTGAGTTTCGTTGCGGATTTTCGCCAAGGGTTTGATCCTAAGAGGTATGTAAGTTTTCATAGTGTTGGGTTCATTCACCCACACGCCAATCATGAGTTTCTTTTACGATTTACATCCATAAGTTTGGTTATATTGAATTCTTAATGAGTTCTTGATGAGTTTCTTGGAGTTGGAGTTTCGTTCTATGATTACTGAGATTTGATGAGTTCTTGAGATGAATTTTAGGAGTTGATAGTTGTTTTCGAGTGGATTGTCATGTAATTAAGTTGGGTAAACGAATCTAAGTGAGTTGGGAAGAAACCATTCGATTCTAGGCGAAATAAGGGCGAAAAATCAAAGAACAAAATTAGTCGAGTTTTCTTTGTTGGGAACTGGCGCCCTACTATCACGACCCAGGGGTACCCCCTAGATGTAACATGGCGTATAAAAGCCCAAGAGGCCTCATACAATCCACTTAGCATAACATAGAAAATGGTGCGGAAATTTAAAACATTTTCAATATAGTCAAAGCCTTTATAAAACGAGCGGAAGTCTAATACCATTGTCTCAAACCATCTAACAGCATGCATAAAATCTTGGGACACGTCCCATACAATAGTCCCAACATAAAAGAAAGACATAAAGGAATAGTGGTCCAATCCTTGAATGCTTTGAGGACTCACTAAATCTTCACTTCTTGATCTACTACAATCCTACCAGCGAGTGTGAGAATCGATATCGCCGGACCCTACATTTGGATAAGAAATGTAGGCAAGAGTATGTGTTAATATAAACATGTACTAAATATGATAGCTTGCATAAACAATATAAACGTAGGCATTAGTCAGCATAAGACATAAACCACAACCATAATCAATGCACATAAAAGATCATAATAAAGGAGGAATACTTACTTATGTAACCTCAACTTATCCTTAGCCAAGACTGGGTCATACGCCTCTAGTCATGCTTACATCATGGAAGGCATATCAAGAAACACTCCAAGATAATCATCTTCACAACATAATCATATTATTCATAGTTACTTTTAAAGGCATGGGGATTCTCCTCTTTGCCTAACTTATAAAGACTAATGGGTATTCACCTCTTGCCTTACTTAATTTAAGATTGTGGGTACTCGCCTCCACAACCACATCATATGAAAGGAGTACTCGCCTCCACATTATTTCATAAGGATCACGTGTACTCGCCTCCATGTCCAATCATCATAATAGGAACGTGGGGAGTTGCCTCTTGTTCAATTCTAAGGAGTATGAGAAATCAACACATATCCTTCACATATGGAGGTCAATGGTAGTGATGCGAATGGAGTGGCGCTTGGTGTGGTATTAGGATAGAGGCGAGATAAAATCCTCCGACCTATTTACTATGCTAGCAAAGCTCTAATGTGGCCTAGAAGAATTATATTGTGACTGAACAAGAGCTTCTTGTGGTGGTTTTCGCATTCGAGAAATTTCGATCCTAGTTGCTTGGTACTAAGGTCATAGTGCATACTGACCATTCTGCATTGAAGTATTTGATGGCAAAGACGGATGCAAAACTGAGGTTGATTAGATGGGTATTGTTGCTGCAAGAATTTGATTTTGTTATGAAAGATAGAAAGGGACTGAAAATCAAGTTGCCGATCACTTGTCTAGATTAAAGGAAAAGGCTATGCTAAAGCTTGGTGATAGGGCTGAAATTAATGATGCTTTTCCAGATGAACAAGTATTGGCTGCTTCTCATGATCTGATTCCTTGGTTCGCAGACTTTGCTAATTATTTGGCAAGCGATTTGGTGCCCCCGGATTTGTCTTTTCACCAAAAGAAAAGGTTTATGCATGATGTGAAGAAATTCTTTTGGAATGAGCCTTGCTTGTATCGGAGTTATGCTGATGGGATTATTCATCGTTGTGTGCCCGAGGTTGAGATGTTGAGTGTACTTAAGGCATGTCATTCATCGCATGTTGGTGGGCATCATAGTGGTATTTGAACTGCGCATAAGATTTTGCAGTGTGGGTACTACTGGCCTACCATCCACCAAGATGCTCATGATTTCGCCAAGTCTTGTGACCGTTGCCAAAGAGAAGGAGGGATTTCAAAGAGGCAAGAGCTTCCTATGAATCCTATCTTGGTGATAGAGTTGTTTGATGTATGGAGGATTGATTTTATGGGTCCGTTTGTGAGTTCATATGGGATGAAGTATATTATTGTTGCGGTTGATTATGTGTTGAAATGGGTAGAAGCAGTTGTGCTCCCCAATAATGAAGGTAAAAGTGTCACCACATTCTTGAAAAAGAATATCTTCTCCAGATTTGGTACACCTAGGGTGATTATCAATCATGGAGGTTCCCACTTTTGTAATAAGTTGTTCAAGGAGAAATATGGTGTCCGCCACAATGTAGCCACTCCTTATCATCCGCAGACTAGTGGGCAAGTTGAAGTGTCCAACAGAGAGATCAAACAGATTTTGGCGAAGACTGTGAATGCTAATAGAAAGGATTGGTCAATGAAGCTTGATGATGCTCTATGGGCCTATCGCACTGCATACAAGACTCCCATAGCTATGTCTCCTTACCAACTTGTATACGGGAAGTCTTGCCACTTACCGGTAGAGCTAGAGCATAAGGCTATGTGGGCGATGAAGAAGCTAAATTTGGATTGGGGAACCGCATCTAATCAGAGAATGAATGACTTGAATATGCTTGATGAGTTTCGCCTAAAAGCTTATGAAAGTTCAGCCTTGTACAAAGAGATGATGAAGAGGTATCATGATCAAAGAATTGAAAAGTGAGAATTTGTTGTGGGTGATCTTGTGCTTCTATTCAACTCTAGGTTGCGCTTGTTTCCGAGCAAACTCAAGTTCAAATGGACCGGGCCATTTTTGCTCACAAAAGTTCTCTCTAATGGAGTGATTGAGCTTGAGAACAGTGAAGGAACAAGGTTGATGGTAAACGGGCAAATGATTAAGATCTATCTGGGAAATGCGGAAAGTGTGAAAAAAGTTGTTGAGGCCTACTATCTTGAAGAAGTCTGAGTAATCAAGAGGCCTGCGTCGTGCCACGACGTTAAATCAAGAACTGCTTGGGAGGCAATCCAATATGTAAAATCTAGCCAAAAATAGGTTCTTGTTTTCCGTTTAGTAGTTTTCTTTGTTTAGTTGCTTCTCTGTACTCATTTAGATAGGTGTTTTATTTTTGTTTTAGTGTTGGCTAGATATAGCATAGGGTCTGTGTCTAAAAACTGTCCAAAAAATATAAAAAGAAAGGCCTAATGATTGCTACATGTGCAGGAGCGCAAAGAAAAATCTACAGAAAAAGGTCTGGTGCAGAGGTCTACGGACCCTATCGACGGTCTGTGGTTCATTCCACGGATCGTGAATGGCGTTCGTAGATCCCAGGTAAGTTCTCTAAACCGTCTAAGTATGAATGTGATCTACGGTACCCATTTATGGACCGTAGATCGACCCACGGACCGTCGACGTGGTATCGTGGGTCCAAAAACCTATTCTGCCTGACCCGATCCGAATATCTTTTAAATAAAACCCCCTCTTTTTCAAATCATTCCCACTTCCCTCATTTTACTCCCAAACCGTTTCTAAACCCTTTTAACTACTCCAATCACTCCATTTACCATGAACCACCATCAATCACCCTACATTCATCCCCATAATCCCAATTCACTTTCCTTTCCCCCAGATCTATCCCATTCCCCATTTTCAAAGCTTTGGCGTCCGGGTTCGGCAAAACGAGGTGAGTGGGTCATATTGGATGTTTAGAGGAGTCACACAATCACCCCATTTCCTTTGCTTGTAAGGTAATCGACTTTCCCTTCACCTTGAATTTTGATTCACTGTTGATTATAGAAAGTCAGGAATTGGGTCTAGACCTTGGGTAATTGATGTATGAAATTGCATGCTAAATTAAAAGTGAATACACCCTTGGGACGATAGATTGTGATTGTGTTGCCTTGACAATGTGTAAAACCAATGAAATATGAGTCTAAATGCAAGTTTTGACTTAGGGTTCCTAGTCTTATATGAATTACCTGTTAAAATTTGAGTAATTGGAACCATTATAATGACAAACTAGCATAAATTGTGTTGACATGCATGATTAGACTAGGAGATTGTTGAATTTGGTAAAAATTGGGCTTCAAATCGAAGCATGCCTGATACATGGTACAGACCTAATCCACGAGACCCCGTCTACGGACCGTAGGTCATTCTACGGACCATAGATCAGGTCCGTGGATGGTGGTACATAGCAATTCTGTAAGTGTGGAACCACGGATGGGGACTACGGTCCGTAGATCAATCTACGAACCGTTCTGCACATCCGTGGTTCCCATCAGAGCCTAACTATTTAGGACTTCTGATTTACGGAGGGGATCCATGGACCGTAGATCAATCTACGGACCGTAGATACCCACCGTAGGTGGCCACTGAAGTCCCTGGCCAAAATCTTGTTTTTCATTTTGGTTCATTCTTTGTTCTAAAATACTTTTTGAGTGTGTTTTAGGCTATATTCGTATTAATTCTCTCTCCACATGTACCATGGTCAAGAATAAGTCTATAGACGCCAAGGGTAGATCCAAATCAACGGCTCCAACTATGCGGCTAATCGATCAGGACACTGATGCGAAGAAGGATCTCGAGTATGTCCCTCCCACTGTAAGGACATCACCCACAACACCCCGTGTTACTCAGAATCAGTCCAAGAAGGTGGTCCCCGACGTAGTCACTGCCTCCTAGTCTGATGAGGAGGATACACTGATCGGTCCACCGACTGGGTTTGCTTCTGGTTCTGAGTCTGCCTCTGCTTCTGGTTCCGCCACCGGCTTCAGTGCACATGATGGGGCTACCTCGTCTGACAAGGCCACTAGTTCGGAGAATGTACCAATTCCACCTAACACCGACCCTGCTCTGGTTGCTGGGGAGCCCAATAGGTAGTGTGTAGAGGGCCAATGGCAAATATACAGGGATGCCTCGATGTTGAATGCGAAGAGAGTGCAAGCCCGGCAAATCACTGAGGAGCGCAGAATTCTTACAGGAAGCCTACACACTATACCCGACATCCACCGGCTCTTTCAACATCATAAGTGTGAGTGGATAGGCAGGGACCCTGGATCATATAGCGAGGAGATCGTAAGGGAGTTATATGCTTCCTACGCAGCCACTCTTCGAGGTTCTTTTCACCAAAATGCTAATCCCAGAGCCTAGGACCCACTCACTTCAATACTAGTTCGGGGTGTTGTGGTGGACATATCGTGGGTCACTATCATCAGATTCCTCTAAGGTCCATGTACTTCTTGGGCATTAAATACTGGAGAATTTGACTAACGATGGGATATTGTAAGGGGTGGTGAGTTCCAGCGGAGTGCAAAAATAAAGGGAGAGTGTATTACTATGGCTAGCTCGTTATATTGCTACTGACGGAGAGCAAGCTTAGTGGGTCACCACTCTGGGGTTAAGCATCAAAAAGGCCACTCTCATATTTGTGGCTATGTTTTTCTGGCTGTTGGTACAAAATCAGATTCCCCCCCCTCAAAGGCAGATAATGCACTCACTTGGGACCGTGCGGTTATGGTAGCAGCATTGGTTGCGGGATTAGAGATTGATTTTGTTCGTATGCTCATTGCGGAGATTCACGAGAGGGCTTTCAAGGCCTCCACTACTTACCCTTTTCCTTTCCTCATCTTTCAGTTATGTAGGGACGCTGGAGTGCTGATATGGCATTGTGACTAGTTGACTCGGGCTACAGGGACCTTGGATATAGGGCTGATTTGGGATGAGGCAAATATGGCGGCACCACGCCGAGAGCGGCTTGTCGATGTACCTCCATTGGCAGTGGATTTAGTAGATGATGTGGAGCAGATGCATGGTGATGATTCTGCCCCACCAGTCCACACTGATGATGTTTCGGGCTCCCCATCCCAGGTTGCCAGTCGGGCCCCTAGTTCGTCTAGAGTTACCCCACCTTCTGGAGCCTCTGTGTTGTGTCGTTAGATCGAGCTCAAAAATTGGAGGCTCAAATGGCCACACTGCTGCATCATGTGAAGCCATGGATGCAATAGTCTATTGCAGAGTCCGAGTCTAGGATGGAGCGAAGGATGGTGACCATGATGAACCAGAAGGTCCTGGCCATACATAAGCGCTTGGATGCCTTCGAGTTGCGAGTCCTGGACTGACCAGCCCCTGCTACAGATCTGTCCTCTTTCCGGACTGAGTTAGACCGTCTCCGGGCTGACCTTGATGCCATCATGGTCACACCCACAGATGAGCTAGAGTCTGCCCATTATGTGTTAGCAAATGATACAGTGCTTGGTTCTTTATTTAGCGAGGACATAGCACAGCCCGAGCCTACCTGTGCCCGAGGGAAGAGGCATCGTTCTAGTTACACTTATGACACTATTGAGGATGCTCTAGCTAGGAATCGGGAATTCCAGTAGAATGAGCAAGCTAGGAGGGCCTCTATTGTGGATGAAAACTTGCGTCGGGCAGAGGGTTCATGAGAGTGCCTTTGGGTCCTCGAGTTCCACGCCCGTTACTGAGGCCGTTGATGCTGTGCGAGAGGATGTGAGCACCACTGATGGTGCGGTACGAGTGATGGATAGCACTACTGAGTGTGTTGTGATTGATGATGTGGGAATTATTGAGGGTGACCCAAGTGTTGTTCCAGTGGGCTCTGGGAAACCAGACCGACCCGCTTGTTGATGAGTCTTCGGAGCTATGCGCCACAGGTTTGCTTCAACCAATCCATTACTTTTTAATATTTTTGTGTGCATTGGGGACAATTGCACCTATTTTTGTTTGGGGTGGGGTAAATGAATCGTGAGTGATAGGGTGAAGTCTGAGTAACCCAACTCATAATCCTCTTGGGGTTTTCTTGCCTGTGTTCTTTTCCCCCAATAGACTGCTTAATTTCTATTGAACCGGCATGTATTAGGATTGTATGTGTAGAAACATGAGAAAGAATGAAGCATGATGGAAAAAGCTTTTTTGAAAAAATGATACCTGTCCAAAATTTGTGATATGTGCTAAAATCTATAGACTAGAATGAGTTGAATGTGTTGGCTCTGAGTATGACATGATAATGAACCAACTTGATGGCATGACTTAAGTTAAAACTTGAACTAGGTAATCAAATATTTAGCATTTTAGTCTGGATTCATTTTAGGTGAGCAATCCTTTCAACCTGGAATCATTCATGTCAGCAAACCTTTCACATTCATACAATCATGCTTAGCAATTCATTGTGGGAAGTATCCCTTCCACACTACAACATCAACAATCAAGAATTCATAGTCTAGGATTTACTCTCAAAGCACTACATCTCATAATCATCATTTATGCTTCATTCTCAAGCAATTCTACTCATAAATCATCTATCCTATAAGGATGTATCTAACCCATAAAGTTTCCATTCATGGCATCAACCCAATGATCAATTCTAGGTTAGAAACATTGAATAGGCATGGGTACATGTATTTTCATCCTAAAAACATGTAATCCTATCAATTCGATCATAAACAATCATAACCCAATAATTTGGATCAACATTAATCATAACCCACAACAATGGAACAAACCCTAACTCAAATTGGGGATTTAGACTTCACAATTGGGGAATCTTAAGGGACTCCATGGGAGAAACGATCCCATGGATGAAAATTCGTCATACCTTAATCACAAAGCCCACAAAAGCTTAAAGATTGGGAGACTTGAACTTGACCTAGTTTCAATCTCTTCCTTCTTCTTCCACCTTCTAGAGAGAGAATAATTGAGAGAGATTTTCGGGATATCTTTGGGGTTTTGAAATAATGACTTGAATGGGGGATTTTTGGGGGTTAAAATTCTTATATAGGTGTAATAGACTTAGGCAATACGACACCACATTGATTTAATTAAAACCAAAAAAGACCCATATGCCCCTAAAAATTAACTGCTAGCAGTGACCGATGGACCGTCGATGGACCTACGGTCCGTCCTGCACAGTCGTCGGTAATTTCAGTGATTTTCCTACTGACCTATGGACCACTGAGCCACGGACCATGGACAGGATCGGACCATCCTGCACGGCCGTTGTTTGGTGGTCAGAGACTGGTTTTAATGGTTCGACCTACGGACCGTGGTCAGACCGATAGTCCATTGGTCAGGCCATGGTCCTAAAGTTTGAGCCTAGGTTAGGGATGACCAACCAGAGACCCTACCTACGATCTGTGGTTCAACCCACGAGCCGTGGGTTGCCTCTCGTAGATAGCACCTGTAATTTTTCTGCAATTGTTGTTTTGCTTCGTTTCAAATCCGGGCTGTTACATTATCTCCCCCTTGGGATCATTCGTCCTCGAATGAGATTCTAGTTACATTCGTAAACGAAAAGACTCAAGATTAGCAGTCCATTATGCATGCAACTCATCAAAATGCACACAATCGAGGAGGAAACATCAACTCCAAGCTAAACATACCCAATGCACCATATGGAAGTAGAAACTACATCTAACAACCCAATACACATGAATGTTGAGATTTCTTACATTCTAGGAGGAACTATCATCTCCAATCATAAAAGCAATGCTCAACACAATCTTATGGAGCCTAAATGCAATTTATACACAAAGCATATATTTAAGGGTGAAATCTCCACTCCAAGATAAGGCATGTTCAACAATTCATCTCATGAAGTCCATAAGAAACTCATACTCAATGCACAACAACATGATGAAAATAAATCATAAAAGCCATTTTCTTTCAAAACTTGAGCTTTTTCATAAACATGCATTTTTTTGGAAATCATGGAAACACATAAAACACACATGACTTCAAACAAGAGTAAACCAAGAGGAACTCATACCTCAAGCTACAATAGGAGGAAAAAGATGAGGATAACAGGACATCATATCGGCCTCAGCCTCCCAAGTAGTACCCTCAATAACGTGGTTTCTCCCTAACACTTTCACAGAAGCAACCTCTTTGTTCCTCAATTTCTTAACTTGCCGGTCTAAGATCTCAACCGAAACTTCTTCATAAGAAAGGTTCTCTTTCACTCCCAACCCTTCTAGGGGGACTATTGATGTTGGATCTCCAACACACTTTTAAAACATAGAGAGATGGAAAACCAGATGCACCGACACCAATTCATTTGGCAAATCTAGCTCATATGCAACCTTACCAACACGTCTCATAATTTGATATGGGCCTACAAAACGAGGAATACGTTTCCCTTTCTTATCAAACCTCATAACAGCCTTCATGGGTGAGATTTTCAAGTAAACCCAATCAAGCACATCAAATTCAAGGTCTCTGGTTCTAACATCCACATAAGAATTTTGTCGACTTTGGACCGTTCTCAACCTCTGTCTAATGAGTCTAACCTTCTCTATAGCCTTATGATCTAGCTCAGGTCCTATCAAGGCAATCTCATCCACCTCGAACCATCCAATAGGAGCTTTACACCTCCTACCATAAAGAGACTCAAACGGAACCGTACCAATACTAAAATGGTAGCTATTATTATAGGAAAATTCGATCAAAGGTAAATGGTCATCCGAATTTCCATTGATAATGTTGTAGAGAGTTCTTGATAAAAGGAAGAGGAATAGTTACTAGTTAGGATGAGTTAGAGTATATTTTAACTAGAAAGGCGTTTATGATGAGGTGTCGTTGTGTTGGTAATGACCAAGTGTAAGTGTGGAATAGGAGAGCAATAGTATTCATGAGGTGATAGATCTAAGCTAGGCTTATGATTTTGAAGGGGGAAACCCCATAGTTTTCAGAGAATGCGCAGTAAGTGAGTAAATAGTATTTAAGTTATGAAGTGGAATGTGATGGTGATTTGTGAGCGTAGAGACTAAGAGGTGTCATTAGGTCCTAGGAGACGAGTGTTTCTAAATTTCTATCTAGTAGTTTTAAGTTAGTATAGTAAATATTTGGGTTTAGTAATACACATTAAGCTTGTATTTAAGACAAGTGTCATGATCAAAAGAATGGCAACATGAGGTTGATGATGTTAGTATTGAGATTTGATCTAGAAGACTTAACATAGAGCAGGCGAGAAATTTAGATGTTAGCTACAATAAATGTGAGTTGTACAAGTGAGAGACCCTAACCTTTAGATAAGGGCATTTAAGTGTGGCTAAGTCACAAGAGTAACTAGAGCATTAAGAGGTTAAGAGAAACA
>JAJOOO010015076.1:0-16577 GCA_029582685.1 Solanum piurae | reverse complement strand
AAAAAACTATTCACAATTTTAATATTTCTTTGTTCGGTTAAATTTAATTTACTTTAATATTTTTTCTAACTCAATTTAAAATTTAATAAAAATTTATCGTTTCTTCAACTTAGTACACATAAAGAGAACTATGTAGAAACAAAATGAAAAATATAAATAAGAAGAATCTAAAAGAAAAATTTACAAAAAATGTGGCTAATAAATTAAAACAAAGACAAATTGAAAAAAAAAAAACATAAAAAGAAAATAATGAAAAATAAAAAGGATAAAGCTTCACATTGAACCAATGAGGCCTTTTCATTTGTTTTGGAATCTGGGCCCAAAACTTCTTAGCCCTTTTAAAGCATAAAAAAAAAGATGAAAAAAGTATTGCGCCTGATGGGATTCGAACTCAGCCCTTTCAGGCGGAATTTGAACCCCTTGACCATTCCGCTATCCTTCTCTTCAGTGTTGAGGGGGTTCATTTTAATTAATATACCCATAAAACCAGAATTTGACCTTACATATACAGTGTAATTTTTTCGCGAGGGGGGTCGGGTGACCCCCCTCGGTTCCACGTAGCTCCGCCCCTGGCTATAGGCACTATAACAGACCCTCGGGAGGGGGTGACTTTGGAGGAGCTAGGGGCCTAATTGGCGGCCGGATATGGGGAAGCCGGGGCATCATCTGTAGTGGCTGGAGAGGGCAGGATCATCACCATGCATCTGCTCCACATCTGCTACAAGGTTTTCTCCCAATAGTGGCACCTCAACCTGTGGCTCCCTGCGAGGTGCAGCTACATTGGCCTCATCCCAAATCATGCCAATATCTAGGGTCTTGGTTTCATGAAGCAACCTATCACAGTGCCAAACTGGTACTCCAGCATCCCTACAAAGTTGGAAAATGAGGCATGGAAAGGTAGGGTGGTGGTGTCCTCTAAGGCCTTCTCATATATCTCCACAATCAGCATGCGGGCAAAGTTGACCTCCAGCCCAGCAACTAAAGTTGTAACCATAACTGCGTGGTCCCATGTAAGTTTATTATATGGCTGAGTAGGGAACACACGGTTCCGCACTAGCAACCAGAAGAATTTGGCCACAAATGTAAGGGTGGCCTTCTTCATACCCAAGCTCGCGGTGCTGACCCACTCGACACACTCTCTTTCTATAGCAAGATGACGGGCTAACCAGCGTAAAAGGAACTCACTCTGATGGGCATTCCTCTGAAATGCCCCACTCCAAACAATGTCCATACGATAGTCGAACCTGGCTGTGTTGATAGACAGAGTATGGCCTAGACCATATAGGAACCTAGGGACAATGGTCTCAAATATGTCGACCGAAAACCCCCATACTAATGTAGCCGTGAGTGGAAACTAGGCGGTGGGCTTGACCCGTCTATCAATCTTTCCTTGAGGGTGGCGGCATAGGAAGCATAGAACTCCCTAACTATATCCTCACTGAAGGACCCTGGGCTAAGGTCCATCCATTCACACCTATGCCTTCGGAAGAGCTCGTGGATGGCGGGTACGGTATGAAGGCTGCCTGTGAGAAATCGGCGCTTATCGGTGACAAGTCGAGCCATCTTGTCCTTCTTATTCAGCATTTGGGAGTCCCTATATATCTCATACAGGCCACTAACGCACCAATGATTGGGTTCCTCAGCAACTGGTTCAGGATCGGTGTTTGGTGGCACTGGAATGTCCCCCGAACTAGTAGGCTCGGAGGATGAGGCGGTGATGCCATTAGAGCTGGAGCCAGAGAAGGAGCCAGAGCCAGATGCTGACCTCGAGCCAGCTAGTTAACCGATCGGTGTATCCCCCTCATCAGACTGGGGGCAGTGACCACGTCGGCTTGCACCTATCGGGTTTGGTTCCGTGTAGTGGGTGGTGCCGTGGGAGATGTCCTGGTAGGAGGTGGGACATCATCCCCATCCTCGTCCTTATCGATCAGCCAAAAAAAGGTCCACAGACTTTGATTTACCCTCGCGGCGTAAGTCGAAGCTTACTTGGGGGCCATAGTACCTGTAGAAGTTTAGTTAGTACAAAAATCAAGCAAATAACACACTCGAAAAAAATTTAGAACAAGAAACGAATCAAAACAAAAAACCAAACAAATTTTGGGCAGTAGCTGAATTGCCGACCCACGGTGTGTACCTACGGTTCATGGTTGGACCTACGGTCCATAGGTCCCCTCTGTAGGTTAGAGTACCCAAAAGTTGGGTCTCTGATGTGAACCACGGATGTGCAGAACGGTCCGTCGATGGAACGACGGACCGTAGTCTACCTCTGTGGTTCCATACTTAGTGATTATTTCATGTGCAACAGACCCACGGACCTTACCTACGATTCGTAGACGGGGTCTCCTGGGTCAGGTTTGTGCTAGATTTCAGACATACCTCATTTTGTACTCATTATTTCAACACATCAATTGATTAACCTAGGTCTAATCATGCATTTCAACACAATATATGGTAGTTTGTAATCCTTAGGGTTCCAATTATGCACAATTTTGACTTTTTAACATACCGAACTAAGAACCCTAAGTCAAAATTTCCATTTAGACCTTTTACCTTGATTCAGTCAGTTTTAATAATCTACACACTCACATACCATCATACTAAGGGCTATTCTAGCATACAATTCAACATTCAACTCTAAAATTAACAATCCTAACAACCCAAGGTCAAGTACCAACTTCGTGACTTCATAATACAATAATGAACAGTGAATTCAAAGTCAGGGTGAAGTCATTTACCTTTCAGGAAATCGAAGTGGGTGAATATGTGATGCAATAAACTTCTAGACCCTTTTAAAATCCTTTTACACCAAACCTGGAAAATGGAATCATTGGGGAATATGGAGATGAGGGATTTGGAAGGGAGAGGGATGATATGGGAATTTGGGGAAATGAATGGGGAGTGATTTGTGGGATTTGTGAGTTAAATAGAGTGATTTTGGGAGAGGAAAGATTTAGGAATGGTTGGGAGGGAGTTTTGAATGTGGGGGATGAATAAAAAATGAAAGATT
The DNA here is from genome assembly GCA_029582685.1 of Solanum piurae. Taxonomy (NCBI): domain Eukaryota; kingdom Viridiplantae; phylum Streptophyta; class Magnoliopsida; order Solanales; family Solanaceae; genus Solanum; species Solanum piurae. Next base: position 13,570 of record JAJOOO010015076.1, on the reverse strand, counting down.
TTATTTTATAAGGTGTTCGGGTCGGGTCGGGCAAACCCTAGGTTCTGGACCCACGAGACCCTATCTACGGTCGACCTACGAACCGTAGGTCCGGTCCGTAGGTCACTCTGACACATAGATTTTTAGAAAACTTACATGGGGATCTACGGATGCCATTCACGGTCTGTGGATGGATCCACGTACCGTTGATAGGGTCCGTAGACCTCTGCACAACCTTTTTCTGTAGATTTGGCTTTTCATCCCTGCACATGTAGCAACCGTTAGGACTTTCTTTTTACATTTTATGGACACTTTTTAGACACGGACCCTATGCTATATCTAGCAAACACTAATACAAAATAAAACACCTATCTTAAGAGTTACATAAATTAAAATGAAAAAATAAAGCCCCTATAAGGAAAAGAAAAACCTATAGTTGGCTAGATTGTACATCTTGGGTTGCCTCCCAAGCAGCGCTTGATTTAACGTCGCGGCACGACGCATACCTCTTGATTACTCAGACTTCAGCAAGATAATAGGCCTCAACCACTTCTTGCACACTCTCATTTTTCCCCATGTAGACCTTGATCCTTTGCCCGTTCACTTTGAACCTTGTTCCCTCCTTGTTCTCGGGCTCGACCGCTCCTTGTGGGAACACTTGAGTGACTATGAATGGCCCGGTCCACTTGGACTTGAGCTTGCCAGGAAATAAGTTCAACCTTGAGTTGAATAGAAGCACCAGATCACCCACAACAAATTCACATTTTTCAATTTTTTGGTCATGATACTTCTTCATCTTCTCCTTGTACAAGGATGAACTTTCATAAGCTTTTAGGTGAAACTCATCAAGCTCATTCATGCCATTTACTCTTTGACTCGATGCGACGCCCCAATCCAAATTCAACTGTTTTAGCCCCCACATAGCCTTATGCTCTAGCTCTACCGGCAAATGGCAAGACTTCCCATGTACTAGTTGGTAAGGGGACATACCTATGGGAGTCTTGAAGGCGGTGCGATAGGCCCATAGAGAATCATCAAGCCTCCTTGACCAATCAGTTCTATTTGCATTCACAGTCTTAGCAAGGATTCACTTTATCTCTCTGTTGGATACTTCAACTTGCCCACTAGACTGCATATGGTAAGGAATGTCTACATTGTGACAGACTCCATATTTCTCTAGCAACACCTTGAACAACTTATTACAAAAGTGGAAACCTTCATCGCTAATAATCGCCCTAGGTGTACCAAATCTGGAGAAGATACTTTTTTTAGGAATGCGGTGACACTTTTTCCTTCATTGTTTGAGAGCACAATTGCTTCCACCCATTTCGACACATAATCAACCGCAACAAGAATACACTTCATCCCATGTGAGCTCACAAATGGAACCATAAAGTCAAGGCCCCATATATCAAACAACTGAATCACCAATATCGGATTCATAGGAAGTTCTTGCCTCTTTGAAATTCCTTTTTCTCTTTGGCAACGATCACAAGACTTGGCAAAATCATGAGCATATTGGTGGATGGTTGGCCCGCAGTACCCACACTGCAAGATTTTATGCGCAGTCTTAATACCACTATGATGCCAACCAACAGGAGATGAATGACACATTTTTAGTATACTCATCATCTCAACCTCAGGCACACAGCGACGAATAATCCCATCAGCACAAATACGGAACAAGTAAGGCTCATCCCAAAAGAACTTCTTCACATCATGCACAAACTTTTTCCTTTGGTGAAAAGACAAATCCGATGGAACCATATCACTTGCCAAGTAGTTAGCAAAGTATGCGAACCAAGGAATCAGATCATGAGAAGCAGCCAATACTTGTTCATCTGGAAAAACATCATTTATTTCAGCCCCATCTCCTAGCTTGAGCATAGCTTCCTCCTCTAATCTGGACAGCTGATCGGCAACTTGATTTTCTGTCCCCTTTCTATCTTTCACCTCAAAATCAAACTCCTGCAGCAACAATACCCATCTAATGAACCTCAGTTTTTCATCCTTTTGGCATCAGATACTTCAATGTTGAATGGTCAGTATGCACTATGACCTTAGTACCAAGCAAGTAGGATTGGAGTTTCTCGAATGTGAAAATCACAGCAAGAAGTTCTTGTTCAATAACTATATAGTTATTTTGAGCCACATTTATAGCTTTGCTGGCATAGTAAATAGGATGAAGAATATTCTCTCGCCTCTGTCCCAAGCGCCACTCCACTCGCATCACACATCACTTCAAATGGTTGCCCCCAATCCGATGAAATAATGATAGGTGCAGAAACTAGTTTTACTTTGAACTCTCCAAATGATTTCAGACAAGCATCATCAAAATCAAACTTACACTCCTTTTTGAGTAATTTGCACAATGGATGTGCAATTTTGGAGAAATCCTTGATAAACCTCCTATAAAAGCCTACATGCCCAAGAAAACTTCTAACACCTTTAACAAAGATAAGTGGTGTAAGCTTTTCTATTACCTCAACTTTAGCTCTATCAACCTCAATACCCTTCTAGAAATCCGATGACCCAGAACGATCCCCTCTTTCACCATATAGTGACACTTTTCCCAATTGAGCACAACATTTCACTCTTCACACCGTTTAAGTACCTCGGCCAAATAATCCAAATAACCATCAAATGAGTCACCTACCACAGATAAATCATCCGTAAATACCTCAATAGTGTCCTCCACTATATCAAAAAATATCGACATTATGCAATGTTGGAAGGTTAATGGAGCATTACACAACCCAAATGGCATCCGTTTGAAGGCGAAAGTCCTATAAGGGAAAGTGAAGCTAGTTTTCTCTTGGTCTTCCGGAGCTATGGAGATCTGATTGTAGCCCGAATAAACATCAAGAAAGAAATATCAACCCTTACCAGCAAGGCGGTCCAACATCTAATCCATGGAGAAGTGGTTCTTTTCTGTCTAAACATTTAATTTCTGGTAATCCATGCATACTCTCCATCCAGTAACTGGCCGCATTGGAACAAGCTCATTTTTCGCATTAGGTACCACAATAATCCCACCTTTCTTGGGCACATACTGAACATGACAAACCCAACTACTATCTGCAATTGCATAAATGACTCCAACATCCAACCACTTGATGATTTCCTTTTTCACTACCTCTTGCATAGGTGGATTTAGTCTCCTTTGGTGCTCAATACTAAGCTTGTGATCCAGAATAAGTTGGATTTAATGAGAAAAAATGCCAGGAGGAATCCTAATAATGTCCGCAATAGTCCACCCAATAGCCTGCTTGAACATTTTCAACACAGAAACCAATGCCTCAACCTGTACCACATTCAAATCTACTGCAATGATAACCGGTAAAGTACCATCTCTCCCCAAGAATACATACCTCAAATGTGATGGTAGAGCCTTAAGCTCTAATTTTGGACATATCAATAGACGGTTTTGCTGGTGGAGAGTCGCGATTCTTCATATCTAACTCCAATTTCTTCAGTTTGGAATGAAATTCAAACCTCTCCAGTGCGGCAACTATATCATCATAGCCTTTAATACCATCACCCTTAAAATTCATCATTACCGATATAAGTGCATCAACACCCAGCCTTTCTTCAATAGACACATTAGAACCTCGTTCCACAATATGATTCACCACTGACACTGACTTGAGATCGCTTTCCTGCTTCATGGACCTACATATATTAAAAGTTACATCTTCACTATTCAATTGAAACTTCATCTTCCCTTTCTCCATATCGACCAAGGCATGCCCAGTAGCAAGGAATGGTCTTCCTAGGATGATACGAACCTCAAAATCAACCTCACAGTCAAGTATCATAAAATCTGCCAGAAAAATAAACGACTCCACTTTCACAAGTACATCTTGTAGAACACCGATGGGCCTCTTCACAGTTCTATCGGCCATGAGTAATCGCATCATAGTCGGTTTTGGAGCCCCTAAACCTAACTTCTTGTAAATAGGCAATGACATCAGATTAATACTAGCACCCAAATCACACAACACTTTCACAAAATGCAATAATCCAATGGTACAAGGAATAATGAAAGCACCAGGATCCTCTTTCTTATGCACAAGTGACCTAGTAGAAATAACACTGCAATGTTGCAACCTATCATTATCTTCAAAATTGACGGCCCTCTTCCTAGTCACCAAATCTTTCATAAATTTCGCATACCCATGCATTTGCTCCAAAGCCTCTATCAATGGAACATTGATGGAAAGTTGTTTCAACATAGTAATAAACATGTGGTATTTCCCTTCTTCATTCTTCTTTACCAATCTCTGTGGGAATGGAGGTGGAGGTCTAGGCATGGGGACAACTTTTTGGGTTATCTCATCTTCCTTCTCTGTAGCATTCTTGAACTCTCCAGTAACCTCAATCTCGTCATCATCTTTTTCAACCTCAGACAACATAGGTGGATCAATGGTCTATTTACCCCCTCGAGTAGTGACTGCCATACAATGACCATCATTCTTCTGATTTTGGATGGTGTTGCTAGGAAGTATGCCAGGCTGACGTGGGTTTACTGTAGTGGAGAACTGATTCATCTACTGCTCAAGTTGCTTAATCAACACTACATGGGCATCAAATTTTTGACCAATTCCAGACAAGTCATTCTGCATCTCTTTCATATTCTCATAAGTCGAATCGAACCTCTTCATCATCATCTGCATCATATCCTCGATCTGTGACATACTACCCCTAGCTTCCCTATTACCAGATTCCTAATTTGCAGGTGGAACATAAGGCCCAACTCTCTCATTTCTATTACCATAGTTGTTCCGGTTGTAGTTGTTGTCGCGATTGTAGTTCCCATTCCGGCCATATTGACCCTCTCGATTGTAGTTACCATAGTTCTGACATTGGTTTCCTTGACCTTGGCACCAATTATCCAAATTGGAACCTTGGGCATTGGCTCGAAAACCCCCCGTCTGATCATTCACCAAGTAAGCATCCTCCTCATAGTATCATTCCTCACCCGGTTGTGGTGGAGTACTAGTCAAGTAGTTTACCGCATTTACCTTTTCTGGACCTCCACTTACATGCTTCAACACCAACCCAAGTTCTATCCTAATCTAATCCATCTCCTCACGAATGTCGTCAGCAGATTGACTAGGCGCAACTTGAACTGCAAATGTGCTTCTTGTAGTGTCTAACTTTTGAGTGCTCCATGCTTTATTGTTTCGGGAAATCTTCTCCAGTTTCTCAGCGATCTTCTCAAAAGTGAACTCACTATATGATCCTCGAGCGATAGTATCAAGTACAACCTTACCATTGTCATCCTGACCTCTGTAGAAATACTCTATTAGTGACTCATCATCAATGCGGTGGTTCGTAACACTTCTTATGAATGCAGTGAATCTGTCTCATGAACTACTCATAAACTCTTCGGGTAGTGCCACAAAGTTGTTGAGTTTATCTTTGTGGTTCAGCTTCTTTGACAACGGAAAATACTTGGCCATGAATACCTTGTACAATTGGTCCCATGTATGGATTGAGTTATATGGAAGCTCAGAAAACCACAATGCAGCATCACCGGTCAATGATAAAAGGAAGACTCTCAACCCTATGACATTCATATCCAACTCCGGTCGCCCCACACAAATCTTGCAGACACTCCTCAACTTGGCCATGTGCCCATGCGGATCTTCCAAAGCCATACCAGAAAACAAACCTCTCGCAGTAAGCATCTGCCTCAAACTGCTAGTCACCACGAATGTATGCCCTAGAGGTAGGGGATGGAGAACAATGGGTCCTTCAGATTCGACAATATTGAATTCGACCCTATAATTATCACGCAGTCTTGGTTTTGGTGGATTATGCACCCTCAATGCATCTCCAAGTAAATTAACACTAGGAACCTGACCATTCTCATCACCAACAACTTCCATATGCTCCTCTACGAATGGATTATTTTGGATCCCTTGATTATTCATCCTTCTCAAAGTTTTGCTCAAATCTGGATCGTATGGGGTCAATGGTTTTCCTCGAATCCGTGTACTTGGCATATACTAGAGTAGAAACCTGAGGGAAACAAAAACAAAAGAAAATGTAAAATTAGGAAATAATTGACTAAATCTCAATAATGTAGTTAAACTTAATCTAAAAGCCTTATTCCCCGACAGCGGCGCTAAAATTTGATACGCTCAAATTGCATCTCCCTAAAGAAGTATAAGCAATCATTGTCAAATAAAGAACCCAATGTGTAGGTTGGGGTCAATTCCACGAGGAATATAGTTTAGACTTAAACTTAACTCACTATTATATTTATTTAGTTAACTTATTTCGGAAACAAGTAAGTAAAGGGGGGGTTTTGTGAAACAAATAACTTATTGTTGTTAAGTAACAGGTGAGCAAGATTCAAACTTTATTGTTATCAATGAGAGAGATAAACTAGGGTGTATGTGTTCCCCACAAGCTCTTAACGCGGTAATCCTAATAATAGTAATCCTTTCCTAGTGTATCACATGTAAAGTGGTAAGATATGTATCCCTAAGTGATTGGTCCTCCAAATAGGGAATTTCACTCCGCACCTTGGTCCGGCTACGTGTGTATAATTTACTAACCCTTACCTTTACCTCATATTATACATCACATCAATGTATGACTTAGTTTTCACCCTCGCACCAATTGACATTAGACTATTAGATAGTATCACACTAAATCTCTGTTGATAATTCTTTTCTTATAAACTACATCCTTGGTCCAGCAAGTAACAACAAGGCGAGTTCTAAGGCGTGCACTCGTTAAAAAGACTTCTAAGCGAAAGAATTACCAATGCATGCATCAACACTATTCAAGAATTACTTAGTTATTATTCATACTTTGTTAATCGCTCATGGTTCCCACAACCCTAGTTGTGGATTTAGCTACTCATGCTTGAAAGAACACAATTCATATTTTTAGAAAAAGAATTCATGAACTTACGTATTGAGTAGAAGAAACCCGTAATCTCCAATTGAGATTCAACGAAAAAATCTTATAAACTGAAATCCCGAAATCAAATTGTCAAAGTTTGAAAGTTAATTCCCAAGAAAAATACCAAGAACTAAAATTAAAAAATAATGTCTAACCCCCAAAAATGAGGTTTACATACCCTATTTATAGAAAAACTTGTCCTAAACAAAAACGAAACAAAATATGAAAATAAACGTTATGGACATGGCTTTGATCGACGACCTCGACCTACGGACAGTGGGTGAACCTACGGTCCGTAGTCCCATCCGTTGGTCCGTACTTAGACTTTTTCTTGTATAGGCAGGAACCTTCACTCTCAGATACTAATGATGGACGTGTAAAACCTCTTCCGTGGCACCATAATTAGGAATTTCATCAGGTACTGGAACTTCAACTTCTCAAAATCGTTGGACGGATGTGCAGGATGGCCCGTGGCTCAACCTACGCTCTATCACTTGCATCCATAGTTCTACACTTGGTAAGACTTCCCTGATGCTCCATCTACGCCACCCATCGACGGATCGTGATTAGACCTACGGTACGTAGGTCACCTCCGTGGGTTGTTCCTTCTGTAGATTTTCAATTGTCATCTCACAATTCCACGTCCAAGCCTATTTCCTGCAAATATAACACAAAAACATTAATTCCTAATACAAAATGGCCCTAGACACACACAACTCTTAAGTGAAATGTATCAAAAATACCCTAAACTCATGGTATATCAATCTCAAGTACCATAATAGATCAGATTTAAGAGGATCAATTGTGAAAGTCCTGAATATAGACTAAGTAAGAATATATGGGCTTATTAAGTGCCCTATGAGTCCTCCATCTATGTTACCCACTGAAAAAGAGGAGAGACCCGCATGGGTCTTACCTCGCGTGCTAGTGGCGCGAGGTAGGAGGTAGTTGTATATAATTGGTATGTGGCACTTAGAACTGACGGAACTACTGATTTTTATTGCATTAATCTCATTTAAATGCATTCTTACCACAAGTATAATTGGTTATTGTTTGCACCTACCAGGCATATGGTCGGGGGGCACCTGGGTTATGTTTGTTGTTGTGTACCTTTCAGGCTTATGGGGGGAATGGCGAGATTAGTCTTCGATTATGATTTTGTTGCTTGTGATATTATGATAGGTGGTTTATACCATAGGGTTAGATCTGCACTTGTTTCCCTCTATTTGATACTTTTAGACTGAGTTTAATTGTATTGGCCTATAGGCTTTTTATGATGTGTTGTGGTGGTTATGGTTAGTATATATTTGGTTAGTTGACTTCTCTAGTAGAATCTTGTTGTGAGTAGGTTATTAGGCTAGGACATCTATGTACGTTCTTTTGTCTCATTACCTACTTCTTTTATCTTTTTTCCTTGTCTCTAATTACTTTTATTTAGCGTTCGCATTTCTTTATCTACTTGTAATATATGATCCTTCTTTACCTGTTATTTATGCTTGCTTTATCTTTGAAGCTCAGCCGGTCTATGCCTACTGCATACCATTTATTGGTACCCATACTACACTTCTACACCTTGCAGATCCTAGTACAAGTTTTCACTATTGATGTGTTCCTCGTGCGAAGTAGCTTTTGGATTCGGAGAATGGGTGAGTACCAAGAGTTCAGAGTTGTCCGCTTGCTTCTTTTTTTGGTTGGACTAATCTTTATTTATATTAAGAGAAGGATCTGTATATTTGTATATACTTTGTAATGTACTCCTGTTTTGATTAGAAGCTCGAATATCAATTGTTACTAGGTCTTAGGGATTTATTATGTATACTTGATTCTATCTCTTTCCTTTATTTTGATATTTGTACCTTTCTTCTTGTATGTCTCTCTTCCGCAGTGATAGCACGTTACCTCTGGTTCAATACACATTTTTGCATTTTATGAATATGTCATTTCCTTGTTTTTTTCTCTGAGAAATTTGAATGGACAAATTTGAGCAAATAATTGTGTATATGTGTATCAATGTATCTATTTCAGATGAGTGGGTATCTTTTAATAAATAAATCTGTGTATCTATGTATCAGTTTATCTATGGAAGGCGGGTTGGAAACTTTGAGGTTTTACATATGTGTATCTATGTATATCTATATACAAGTGATACAAGAAAGAATAAATACAAGTGATACAAGATCAAATTAATATAAGTGAATGAATACAAGTGATACAAAAGATTTAAAGGGAGAATGTGCTTAGGAACATATTGAGGATTAACAGAGTTTAAATAGCTATTAGAAATTGAATATAGTCATTAGTGTTGCAATTATTAAAAAAATTGAAATGTCTTAATTAATGATAACGTTAGTGTTACTGCTAATTTAATTTTAAATATATAGTTAAATCCATTAATTTTGTAATAGAAGAACAAATTAATGTTACAACCATTTGTATGGAGTTAATGAAATAATGTCTTAATTCCAATACTTTAACAATGATTTAATTGGAGAAATTATGTGTTATTAATAAGGGAAGGGAGTAATTTTACTTCGTTGTTACATTTAAAATGAAAAGCTATTTTAAATAAAGTCAATAAATGCTAATAATAAGGAAAGAGAGTAATTTTTACTAGTAATTTTTTACCAGAAAATGAAGGGAAAAAAATTAAAATTTTGAAAAAATGGATAAACGCATCTTTATTCCTCCTTATCATATGGCTCCGACAAAACTTAGGAAATTAAAGGAGCAATTGAAAGATTTGTTGGATAAGGGTTTCATCCGATCAAGTATCTCTCCTTGGGGTGCTCCGGTTTCGTTTGTTAGAAAGAAAGATGGTTCGCTCCATATGTGTATCGACTACTGGCAATTGAACAAGGTTACCATTAAGAATAAGTATCCTCTTCCAAGGATAGATGATTTGTTTGACCAACTTCAAAGGGAAAGTTACTTCTCTAAGATTGACCTCCGGTCCGGCTATCACTCATTGAGGGTGAAGGAAGATGATGTTTCGAAGATGGATTTTCAAACTCGGTATGGTCATTATGATATTTTGGTATGTTGTTTGGTTTGACTAACGCTCCAGTGGCATTTATGGATTTGATGAATAGGGTGTTTAGACAATGCCTTGATATGTTCATGATTGTGTTCATTGATGATATATTGATTTATTCATAGAGTGAAGACGATCATACAAATCATTTGAGGATTGTGTTGCAAGTCCTCAAGGACCAACAACCTTTTGCAAAGTTTAGTAAATGTGAGTTTTGGTTAAGATCCGTGACTTTTCTTTGGCATATTATTTCGGTAAGGGTATTGAGATAGATCCTAAGAAGAGGGATGTGGTTAAGAGTTGACCTAGACCTCTATCCCCTTCGGATATTAGAAGTTTCTTGGGTCTAGCCGGTTACTATAGAAGGTTTGTTTAACATTTTCCTTTGATTGCTTCTCCATTGACGGCATTGACTCAAAATAAAGGTAAGTTCATATGGTCTGAAGCGTGTGAAAAGAGTTTCCAAGAATGGAAAGATAGACTTACTTCCGCTTCGGTGTTGACTTTACCGGAAGGGAATGATGGTTTTGTTGTGTATTGTGATGCCTCAAGAATTGGGTTAGGATGTGTCCTTATGCAAAAATGGAAAGTTATTGTCTATGCTTCAAGGCAACTTAAGATTCATGAGAAGAATTATCCTACCCATGACCTTGAACAAGCAGCGGTTGTTTTTGCCTTAAAGATTTGGAGGCACTACTTGCATGGTTTGCATGTGTGTGTCTTTACCGACCACAAGAGTTTGTAATATGTGTTTAACAAGAAAGGTCTAAATATTCTCCAAAGAAGGTGATTTGAGTTACTAAAGGATTATTAAATAAGTGTTCTCTATCATCCGGTAAGACGAACATAATAGCAGATGCTTGTAGTCGATTATTGATGGGTAGTGTTGCTCACATTGAAGATAATAAAAGGGAGTTAGTTCGAGATATTCATAAATTGGCCTGATTGGGTGTTCGGTTAGTTGAATCTAACAAGGGTGGTGTTATGGTTCACAATGGTTCAGAATCGTCTCTTGTGACTGATGTGAAAGCTAAGCAAGGTCTTGATCCGACTTTGGTTGAATTGAAGAAAGTGGTGTTTAAAAAGTCCGTAGAGGCTTTCTCCAAAGGGAGACATGGGGTACTTAGATATCAAGGTCGTTTGTGTGTTTATAATTTGGATAACTTGAGAGAGCAAATCTTGTCAGAACCCCATAGTTCTCGATATTCCATTCACCCGGGAGCCACAAAGATGTACCTTGACTTACGAGAGATCCCTTTGTGGAATGGGATGAAGAAAGATATTGCGGAATTTGTGGCTAAGTGTCCTAATTGTCAACAAGTGAAAGTTGAGCATCAAAAGCTGGGAGGTTTATTTCAAAATATTAGTATCCCTACTTAGAAGTTGGAGGATTTGAGTATAAACTTCATTGTTGGTTTACTAGGCACCCGGTGAAAACATGATTCGATTTTGGTTATAGTGGATTGCATGATGAAATCGGCTCATTTCATTCCCGTCAAGGTTTTTTATTCGGCGAGGGACTATGCTAAGTTGTATTTGAAGGAAATGGTGAGGTTTCATGGAGTGCCCTTATCTATTATCTCTGATCGTGGTACCAAATTCACTCCACAATTTTGGAAATCCTTCTAAAAGGGCCTTGGTACTCGTGTTAAGTTTAGTACAACCTTTCACCCACAAACCGATGGGCAAGCAGAGAGTACTATCCAAACTTCGGAAGATATGTTAAGAGCATGTGTAATTGATTTCAAGGTTAATTGGGATGATCACTTGCCTTTGATTGAGTGTGCGTACAACAATAACTATCACTCAAGTATTGGTATGGCTCCATTTTAGGCTCTATATGGAAGGAGGTGTAGATCTTTTAGAGGTTGGGTTGAAGTGGGTGAAGTCTCCTTGATAGGTCTTGAGTTGGTAGATGAGGCTGTGGAGAAAGTTTGACTTATTAGAGAAAGGTTGGAAACGGCTCAAAGTCGACAAAAGCCCTATGCCGATGTTAGAAGAAGAGATCTTGCGCTTGATGTTCATGATTGGGTCTACTTGAAAATTTCACCCATGAAGGGTGTGATGAGATTTGGGAACAAAGGGAAGCTTACTCCCCGTTATGTGAGCCCATATCAGATTTTAAGGTGAATTGGCAAGGTTTCTTATCAACTTAAGTTCCTACATTCTTATGATTTCTTGAATCTCATTCGAAGTCGAATGTTCCCAAGGGGAAGAAAATATAACACCTCGGATTCTATACGGGGAATTTTTTTGTTTTTTCCACAAGCCTGGTACCAGCACAGATGACACCACCCACAGTCGTAGGTTGAACGATGGTCCATTGGTGGTGGCATGGGTGGCGAGTTAGAATCTTAAAATGTTATGTATCAATACATTTTCGATGGTTCACCAGGACGGTCCGTCATTCAATGCATGAGTCGTAGATAGGTCTCGTAGGTGAGTCCAAGACTTAGAGAGATTTTTAGAACAAAAGTTGAGACCCACGGTCAAGACCCACAGCCCGCCAATGGAACCACGGTCTGTAGGTGGGTTCTGTCTGTCAAGGTACAAAGATCATAGTCTCTGAACCCATCGACGGCAGACCAGGATGGTCCGTAGGTTGAACGACAGACTGTAGGTCTCCACCGTCGATGGTGTCGGCAATTATTTCTTAGGGGATTTTGAGTATTTTCCTTATTATTCTAACATAATACTATGTCGTTTGAACCTTCACCTAAAGCCTTATATAAGTGATTTTACCCATAATTTTACCCAATTGAAATCATTCTCTCAAATTCTTAAAAGAAGAATAAGTATTTCTCGGAAAAATATTTCTCTCTCTAGAATGCTTGAAGAAAAAGGAGTCAACCTAGGGTTCCAAGTCAAACCTCTAATTCCACCATTGAAGGCAAGCTCTTGGCATTGAGGTATGATAGTTTTCATCCATGGAGTTGTTTTCTCTACGGAGTTCCTAAACTCTCCAATTTACAAAGTTAGAAATTCCGAATTGAGCTAGGGTTTTCTTCCATGTCATGGGTTCCTTTAAAGGTTGATTTATTTGATTGATTTATGAACTTTTATGCATGAATTGATATAATTTCAGGATTTTAAGATGAATCCCCATGAACCATGTATAACCTATGTTTTCTAAATATTGATGATTAAAGGTGGGTTTTGAACTATAAAATGTGAATTATGGACTTATGCATGTTCTTACTGAATTGATGAGATATGATGTAAATTGCTTTGAGAGTAAAAGCATATATGTTGTTGTTGTGGTTAAATGTTGTGAAAGGATTGCTCACATAACTACCTCACACATGAATGTGAAAGGTTTTCTCACATAAAGGATTCTGAGGTTGAAAGGTCTTCTCACCTAAAACGAATCAAAGTTAAGGAGCTATTCTAATGAAAACTAGCTTGGATTGGTTAGTTAATTGTACATTTCAATGGATTCATTCGGTTTGATTCGGTCAGATGCAAGAACAAGTCTTAATAGCATTCAGACTTCAATTAGCATTTAGCACACATTTGTTAATTATTATTAAGTTATTGTATTAAAGGCATTGGAGAAACATCTTCCTCCACAAATCAGTAGGTTGATTTCTTTTACACCCTTTTTTTACCACTATGACTTGTTCTTTTTTGAAAAAAAAA
>JAJOOO010015075.1:0-14327 GCA_029582685.1 Solanum piurae | reverse complement strand
GCCCCCCCCCCCATAATGTAAACACCCGGAAAATTAGTAAGACCAAGCTAAGGTCTAATGGAAACTAGTAGGTGAAACTAGAGTTTAATAAGTTTGGTTTTGGGTTGGTTAGGAGGTTGCATGTTGTATATTGACTTCCCGAGCTTAGGTTGAGGTGTCTAGGGGTTAAACGTCAAGGTACGGCCCCCCAAAGACCAACCAAGGGTCCTTGAGGGGGACCCTAAAGCCTAACTCCAAGGCTGCCCCTTAAAGAAAAAAGCTGTCAAAAATGTGTGACTTACGGATGGCCATCTACGGCCAGTAGGTCAATTGACGCCCCGTAGGTCAAGGCCACCAAGACCTTACTGCAGACCCAAACCACGATTCCACAGGACGGGGCGTGGTCCCATCCACGATCCGTGGAAGGGGGTCTCGTGGATTTCACTTGTAGGCTGCCTTAGACACGGCCAGAGAGTGGTTAGTTTAGGAAATTTATTTTTAAATTGTTTTCATTAGGGGTTGTTTAATATGGGTTTATTTCATGTATATAAACTATTTTAAGTCATTAAAACACACTTTAATAAATCATAACCCAAGACCCCAAATCAAAACCTAAATACTTTCCCTCCCAAAATCTTCTCTCTAGACTCCATTGAAGACCAAGAAAGAGATCAACTAGGGATTGAAGATGGGAGCTATTTAATACGAATTTGGAGGGATTCTACACCTAAGGTATAGGAGTTCTTCATCCTTGGGAAGTTATCACCCAAGGAGCCTTTTCAAAAGCTATTAACTCAATTCTAGAGAACCCAATTAGCTAGGGTTTCAACTCAACCCCATAGATTCCTTTCAAAGTTGTTCTTAAAGATTGAATTATGTTTGTTATTGATCATACTACTGATTTTAGATGAGATTAACTCGAATTCCAAAGAATCCATGAGTTTTCCCCGATCCTAGCTATGGCTCTTCTCTACACTATGAATGTTGTTAGAAGTTGATTCAATTGATTGAATGTGAGTTGATTATGATGTAATTACATAATTTAAGTATGATTCTACACGTATTATTGATTAAACTAAGATTCTAGAGTGAAACTGATATAGCCTAGAGTTATGTCATGAAAGGGGCAAATTGAGAGTTAGATGTGAACCTCTAAAATTGATGAACTTCTTGATGAATTTCCTTAGATTAGATCACTTAGACATGAATTGCCTATGAATTAATATTGTATACATGAACTAACTTGATTAATGATGGATCATGGTTGAGTAGTATTGAGATTGACTCTATATGATACTATATCACTAAAATTGATCAAGAATAAGGCATGTGGTTAGATTACCTTGAGAATTAGGTATACATGATGATCATGTGAGGCATTGCTTGAGAGTAAGGCTTGTAACATGCAGCTGACACCTAGGGCCTTAAAGGTAAAAGCAAATATGAACAAGTTAAGGATGTTTAGGCTTAAAAAATGAAGCTATTATGTATGTTGAAGTTGTATATGGCATTATTTTGGAAAGACTTCACCCACATGACCTATATTATGATCACATGAGTTTATGCATGAAATGAATGGATTACTTGAGTCATGGTTGTATCTATGTTATATATCTTGAATGCTAGATGTGTTGACTCAATGTGACCCTTGAATGCAATATATGTGAATTATGTGTGATTATGCTATTATGTACATGCTTATGAACTCTTGATAAGGAAGTGTCTAGGATGATAATGTATCTATGGTGTTTATTGAAAGGTTAGTTCTCATATGCACCTTTACATATTATTATGCATGAAGTGTACATGATGATGTTGATCCACTTGAAAGGTGGAGGTGTTTAGTTAATGTGTATATTATGATATTGATGCAATGTCTTCTTTATTATACCCCTACACATGACTATGTACGATAGGATATGACTACGTACGATATGATATGACTATGTATGATATGATATGACTATGTATGATATGATATGACTATGTAGGATATGTTAGGACTATGGTAACATTGTTGTGTTGAAGGAAAGGTTATTCTCATGAAACACTTTATGTATGATGTGAAAGGTTTTCTCACATGTTAATGATTCTAAGGTTGAAAGGACATTCTCACCCTAATGAATCTATGAGCTTTTATGATATATGTTGGTTTGAGTGCCTAGTGCATTCTTTAATAAAACTAAGCTTAAGTAAAGACTTAATGTGACTTTTAAAGGGAATTATGCTTAGAACCTAGTGGATATGAATATGAGATGGGTTCATTCACACTAGTCGGGAGGTTCACATTACGGTGTCTCATGAGATGGAAATCTTTTACGTTAGAAAGTCCTGGTTTCTAGTAGCAATCTCCATAT
Organism: Solanum piurae; assembly: GCA_029582685.1. NCBI lineage: Eukaryota > Viridiplantae > Streptophyta > Magnoliopsida > Solanales > Solanaceae > Solanum > Solanum piurae. The sequence goes on along the minus strand of JAJOOO010015075.1, from coordinate 11,991 downwards.
CCCATAACTTCGTGCCCCCGTAGGTTTTAGCTAATGGATACACCTCAAATCTATCATGTATGTTCTACCTTAGGCAAGTAGGACTTCTCTTTTTAGTGTGGGAGTAGAACACCGGATTCCATGTAGCTCACATGGTCTATGTCGGTTAAGGCTATATTTCCCTATAAGATACAAATACGAGCTATGATAAGAACATGTACTATAATTATGACTTCTTAAGAGGTACTACTTAGTATGGGTGGTAGTATGGGATGCCATCTATACATTGCACAAGTGGACTTTAAGAGAGGATATGGTTAGGTTCTCTTATGTTATGAAGACTTATGAATTATGTATGAATGTTATGTATGAACGTTAAGGTTGACTTTATTTGTTACAAGTGATGATCATGTATGTCTCCTTACTTAGGTATGTTGGCAATGGATGAACTAAAGGCAAGATATGTATGTTGTTGGTAATCTAAGTGTGGTACTTAGCATTGGTAGGGTTATGGGATCTTACCTTTGCATTGCACTAGTATGACTTTGGGTTGCTTATATGTTGGTATGAACTTATTATATGCATAATCATGGTGGCCTAAAAGTGAGACATAATGTAGATAGGATTATGGGATCCTATGTATGCATTGCACAAATGTAACTTAGGGTTGCTCATGTGATAGTTATATTATGATGATATGATCTTGGTATGTACTTATGCATGTGAACTATGTATTGTGAAGATTGGAGTATGCATTATTTTGTGTTGGAGACTATGCTTGTAAGTATGATGATATCCTTTATGTTATGACGAATCGTGCTTGGTTTGTCTTATGAACTACATTCTCCAACTATTGCAAAGATGATGTTCAAAAGTGGCATGAAGCATGGTTTTAAATGAAATCCATTTGTTGGGAGTGTACCAACTTGTACATCACCCTTTTGATCCTTTCTGTTAAAACTTTAGACAACAACTTATAGATACTGCCTATCAAGCTTATTGGTCTGAAGTCTTTAAGTTCCTTTGTTCCTTTCTTCTTTGGGATCAAGGCAATATAGGTGGCATTGAAACTCTTCTCAAACATTTCCTGCTCATAGAAATTATGGAAGTCCTCCATGATATCATGATTAAGAATTTTTCAACATTTGATAAAAAAAACCATAGTGTAACCATCAGGTCCTGGGGCTTTATTAATGGCACATAACTTCAAGCATTTATAAACTTTTTGCTCCTCAAATTTGGCTTGTAGTTGTGATCTTTCTTCCTCTGATATTGAAGGAAAATTCACTAAATTTCCATCAGATCTCCATCTTTCTATTTCAGAATACATATTTCCTCCCTTGCTCTGTCTGGTATCGTGATGATATTTCCCCCTACTTCCAACTGGTCAATATGGTTTCTTCTGTTGTGGGCATTTGCAGAATTATGGAAGAACTTTGTATTGTTGTATCCTTCCTTCAACCACAAGATTCTAGACCTTTGTCTCTAAGCATATTCCTCATTTTTTATCAGTTCTTCATACTCCATAAAGATCTCTACCTTCAAAGTAGCCTCTTCCTCTGTCAATGCTCTTTTGTTCAGCAAAGAATCCAAATCTGCCATTTTGTTAAGCAGTTTGGACCTTTGAATCTACAGATTTCGTTTTTCAATTTTACTCCACTCTTTGACCTTTTCTTTCAGTGCTTTGATTTTACAAGCTAAGTTGTAGTATGTCCTCCCATAGAATGAGAAAGAGTTCCACCAGTCCTCAAACTTGAAATATTCTTTACTATTCTCCTAAGGTCCACAACATAGAGCTATTGGGACATGATTTGAGGTCATTCTTTAGATATAATATGCTTCATCTTGTTAAATCGATCACTTCATTCAGACGTGAAAAGTATCTGGTCTATTCTAGATGTTGTTGTATGTGTATCCCCTTTGAACCATGTGTGCTGACCTCCTTCAAGTGGCAAATCTATAAGTTATAGGTCCTCAATAGTATTAGAGAACTCAATCATGGTAGGAGATCTTCTTTGACAGTTTATTTTCTCCACGAAGAACCTGCACACATTAAAATATCCACAAATTGCCCAGGGCCCCTCCATTAATCCTCTGACCCCTCCTAATTCATTCCACACCTCCCTTCTTTCCACCTTACAATTTGGTGTGTAGACCCCTGAGATGTGGCAGTTGAAAGTTTGAAGTAAAGCCTCAATACTACATGTTAGAGTATAAGCACCAACTTGTAGTATCTCTCCCTTTCACACCCTGTTATCCCATAACATAATGATTCCCCCTCTTATTCCACTTGCCTCAAGACATGCAAATCTGATCAATCTTCCTCCCCATATTTGTTTAACGATATCGTGTAAATCCCTCTGTAATTTTATTTCTTGTAAGTATACGATATCAACCTTCCATTGGTTTATACAGTTCCTCACCACCCTTATTTTCCCCACATCATTTAATCCCCTAACACTCCATGTTGCGCCCAAATCGCACACGCAAGTGCACGTGGTCGTTCAAGTATTAAAGTGGCTCTTGTAAAGAACTGAGTATCGTACCCACAGGGACTTACGCTTAGAATCACTCAATTTCTCTAACTTTTAGCTAAACACAAACGTACTCAAGATTCCTAAAGTGATTTAGATTATAATTCTAAAAATTCAACAAAATGTAACAAACATGATTCAATTTCTAGGGTTTAAAAATAGTGATTGGATAAAGTCTAGGGCTGCAGCTTTTATCAGGAATCACGCAATCAAAATCATTTATATGGGTAATTATCAACTATCGAATCAATGAATCACAGGGTTAAATGTATGATCATGGTCTCCCGACCTCTAATCGCCTACGATAAATAACACCCTAACTACATCGTTGAGCGAAGATAGGATGGATTAAGTACCAAGCATTACGATTTCTTCTTGTATGGTGACCCAAGCATGGTTTCTAGGTATATCCTTATCCTAGATATAAATTAACCCTAGTTATTTAGAATTAATCAGGCTCCTTATGTCCTACGTTCTACCCTCTTATTCCTTTCTCGAGTTTGATTTGGGCAATAGATTTATTTCAATGGTGATCAGTCACGAAATACGGAAAGCAAGAACATAAGAAATAGTCATATGATAATTGACATTAACCCAATGAAAACTTAATAAATTACAATCATCATGTATCCACAGCCCTAGAACTAGGGTATTTATCTACTCATAATCAAGAATCGATCAAACAATGTTTAATGAACATAAAGATATCAAAAAGAAAAGAGTTTAGGAAAGAACCTTAATAATGGTGAAAATGTTCTCCCAAGTCGTCGTTCTTCAAAACCCAGAAAAAGAATAATTAATAAAATAAAATAATGACCTATTTATACTAAAGTCAAAATGGCCAAAACTGGGAGTACGGGGCGCGACGCGGAGATGCTTTAAAATTTTGATTCCAGGCACAATAGCCTTCTCCGTGACGCGGATACTCCTCGGAGTGTTCTACCTCTAAATCAACTTTCGCGAATAAAACAACAATCCTTCTCCGTAACGCAACTTATTTTTGCCTTGAATCTTTTGTGTTCCCCATTGTCCATTTTTGTGCTTGTTTCTCCGATTAAGCTCACCTACAAAACTAATCACGTTGGTTAGCTCAATGACAGCCAAAAGACTCAATAAAACTATAAACAAACACAAATTGAATTCAAACTAAGCTTAAATGCGGGAATAATTAGCTTTTTAGGCATATAAATTTGCCTAAGATCACTACCCCACACTTAAAGCTTTGTTCGTCCTCGAACAACTTACTACTACTCCTAGACCTAAACTCACTACTATGGTATTTGTGCATCCGCTACTTTCTTCCAAGGGTCTGGAACCAGTTAACACATGCATGTTTTCATTCAGAATATGCACGACTCATGTAATTGACTTAATAACTTTTAGCAACCAACGCATTCAACAACATGTGCACCATTACATATCACCTATCCTTCATACAACAAGTGCCCCTCACTCCGAAGAATAGTACACACACTCAACACAACAAATTGAAGTGTGTTATGCTCAAAATCAAACAAGACTTGTTCTAGCTGTAATGTAGGCTTAAGGTAAGGGAATATTCATTTAGATAAAATTAGTGATTTATCTGTCCTAATGCACTATATTCAACTTTCCTCTTACATTCACAACTTTTCATTTTCGTTAACCGCCTCCTTCTTCATAGGTTTCCACTAGTGTTACCAACCTTGCCTTTATTTCTTACTTGCCACTTTATTTTTTTTTATTTTTTTGACACTCAACAATAGCAACCCTTGACTGAGAGATTTCTGATGCGTCCACAATTTGGACTTATATAGGGCTTTATTTTAATAGAATTAGTGTCCTTCAATGCATATTTTGTCTCAATAACTGATGTAAATGCTTGAGTTTCAGGTATTTGAACTTAGAGACAAAGCATGGACACTACGAAGCAAAAAAGAACAAAGCAGCCAAAAGAACGAAGAAAATGAAGTCTTGATGATCACCTAAACCATTAGGCAAGTCGCCAAATGACCGTAGGCTCTCCCAATGTTCCAGTGTGCCAAGCTCTGAAGGACAAAATCAACTAGGCGATATAAAGAAGCAGTCAGTGAGTCACCAAATGGTTCCGCGATGCAATGTCATATCGCCCAAAATTACAGAACGTGAGAATGTTGAAGGCCAAAGCAAGAAGGCGATGAGATGACCAAAGGGCGGATCGCCGAGTGGATCGGCGATCCTGACATATTGCACCGACTGGATCCTTCGCAATACACTTTCTGAAAACGATAAATACTAGTTCAAATGTTATTCTTGAAGGCAATTTTTGGGAGACGACTCTTTTATGAAATTTTGAAAAAAATTTACATTTCATTTTTAGTTATTAGTTTTTGGAGATTTTCCCTTGAGCTTAAAGACTTGAAGACCTCCAATTCCAAGAAATTGGAAGTGGGTGTGCTAGATTCTTCTTCCTAGACCTCTGTAAAGACTTTCTTTTCAATACCCAATTTATGAATTTGATTTTTGGTATTGATTTCATGTCTTTTTCTCTATGTCTAACTAAAACCCCAATTCTTGGGATGTGATAATGGGATTTATGGGTTGAGTTAGCTAATGGGTATTGTGTATTGATAGTTTATTTGTTGTTTAGAGGTGATTTCATTCAGTGATTGTGGTGGAATTTAATGGGATTTTAGTTGCAAATACAACTCCACTTTCGTGTCTTTGGCTTGCTAGAGAGAGAGAGATATTTTAAGACCAAAATCACTGGATTGATGGCCCGTGGTTAGTGGGTTGGCATGGATTCAGCTCGAGAGAGTGAATCCTAAACCCTCTACGACACATTCAGCTCGAGAGAGTGAATGGGCTAAGGCGGAGGCTAGTTTGTATTGTATGCTTATTGGTGTTCGAGAGAAACCGATCTGAATCGGGGTAAGTTGTTCAAGAGAAAGCTTACCCCCACTAAAGTCTAGCCTAGTCACCGATTCACAACTATTTTTTATTAATCGCAATCACACATTTATTTATATTAGCTCATAGTTCCGTCACATCCCAAGAATCCGGTCTCAGACTCGTATTTTCAGTTATTTTGTTGTTTTTAGTTGTAATTTACTACAACCCCCCTCCATTTGATAATTGACACTTGTGTCAAACCCCTTGATTTATGATGTTTTTACTTGTTAATGTTTTTAGCTATGATTGACTAGAGTGAATTTGCGCTTGACTCTTAATTCTCAGTTGCGCTCCCTTGGGACTCGGGGTTATGTTACTATTGAACGATCGTAGACACTTGAATTGGAAGTTGTGTTTTAATTACGTAAACATCAGAATGGCACCCCTTCCGGAGAGTGGTGTTACTTGAGAATTTTTTATTAAGTCAAATTTTGCTTTTGTTAGTCATATAGTCTACTTAGTTAATTTTTAGTTTATTTTTGTTTGTTTAAGTCAGTATTTCAGGAAGTATGAGTGTGAACGGCAGCAATGGCATCCAAGTAGGCCATCAAGACAACATCGGAAACCTCAACGATTTAAATGAGCCTCATGCTAATGACCCCCATCTCATGGGCGGAATTGGTGCCATTCGCTTGCCTCCGGCCGAAGGGAATGTTGTATTCCACATCACGAGTACCATGTTGCAACTCTTGCAACTAAAGCGGCTTTTCAGTGGATTAACTCATGGAGACCCTCATGAGCACATTCAAAATTTTATGGATGTGTGCGGACCATTCTCCTTCAATAATATATCCCAAGAGTCAGTTCGTTTGAGGTTATTCCCATTCTCTTTGATGGGAGAAACATATAAGTGGATGGCTGAATTGCCACGCGACTCAATCACTTCATGGGAGGAGTTGATCACCTCATTCAATGTGCCATTTTCCCTCCTTCGAAGATGATGACTCTTCGGGACAACATCCAAAGCTTTAAGCGTTTGGAGGGTGAGCCAATACATGAAACTTGGCTACAATTCAAGAAGTTAGTGCTTAAATTCCCAACTCATGGTTTGCCTGACAACGTGTTGCTGAAGTATTTTTACCGGAGCCTGGACTCTGTAAACAAGGGTGCTGCTGACCAACTTTCTCCAGGATGTTTGATGCAACAACCTTATGTGATAGAAGCACAGCTATTGGATGGCATGACTACCATAAATAGGGTGTGGTATACCCGTGAAGACCAGGTCTCCCCTCTCACATTTAAACTTACCAAAGAGCAGATGGAGAAAGACTAAGAGAGGGACCAAAACCCGGCCAAGATCATGACACAACTTGACATTTTGTCTAAAAATGTCATGGGAGATGGTGCTCGAAGTGTCAATGTCATGGATGTCGGGTGTGCTAATCCAGATGAGACCAAGTTCGAGGCCTTGTATAATGAAGAGGTGAATTTCCTAGCCTACCAAGGCAGTGGTTATCGTTCAAACTACCTGAGGCAGGGTGGTAACCAAGGATGGAATAGGGATGAAGGTTGGAAATATCGAGACCGTGAATGGAGGGACCGTAATCCCAACTGGAAGGATGGGGAGAAGAAGATGTATGTGCCTCCCCACGAGCGCCAAAAGACGAAGGATTTGAAGGGTGGAAGGTCTGAGGATATGCTTGTCCGTATTCTCAACAAATTCGAGGGGTCAGACAAGACCTTAAAGGAAATGAAGGAATATGTGTCGACCCTTAGTCAAACCGTTACGTCCCATTCAGTATCGATCAAGCAGCTGGAGACCCAAATGGGTCAGATGTCGTCTCACCTAAATCCGAGACAAAAAGGGGGGTTGCCTAGTGACACTATGGTTAACCCCAAGAATGAGGTTTGAAGTTGAACTTGCGTCGTGCCACGACGTTAACTAAGGCGTTGTTTGGGAGGCAACCCAAAACCATTTTATTGCTTTATTTTTGTCTTGGCAAATAATGGTGTATTGATTATGCAAGTTTAAGTGCGGAAAATGTTTGAGAAAATGTAGATTGGCGAGAAATAGGTCCAGTCAGTGAATCACCGAAAAGGTCGATGACCTCGACCCAGACCATTGTTAGACTCAAGGAAAATTAACATTGGAGTCTGTAAAACTCAGCGAGCCCAGGAAATTATTGACGAGTCGCTGACCATGTCAGCGATCCTGACGGAGATCGCCGTTTGGACCTCAAGAACTTGGACGTCGTCGAGTGGTTCGGTGAGTGTGACTAACGTCGCCGAATGGGAGCGAATTGGACGGTTTTAAATAGCCAAAGGTTTTAAAGTTTAAAACTCCTCACTTTCCCTCGCTTTCAAACTCCACAAACTCACACCTAGTTAGTATTTTCTATATTTTTGCATTCCATTAGTATTTTGGTCGTTGATTGGTGCTCGGAATTGGGATTTCATTGCCACCTAGCATTTCAAAGTACTTTGATCCGCATAAAATGTTGGCTTTCCAAACCCCGAGTTTACTTTCGAAAATGTTGTACTCATTTGCAATGAGCTTATCTTAGTGATGTGTGATGGGCCTCTCTTACAGGATTAGATTGTTTAAATGCCTATTTTTAATTTTATAATCTTGCCCATATTGTTTTGATTGTTAAAATCATGTGTTCTTGTGCGATAAAATGAATTAGATTTTGCGTGGTTGTGCTTTCATGTTGGTTAGTTTGGTTAGGTGAAGGTTAAGTAGCCTATATTTGCGCCAAACGATGAAATTTGACTAATGATAGAAAGGGTGACGCCATTCTTAAGGGTAAATGACGTTAATTGGCCAAATTTAGCAAAATCAGGAGAACTCTGAGTATCCCAGGGTAATGGGTGTTACAGGTCTTGCTTTAATTTCATTAGTGCATGCTTTGATTTTATTTTTGGGGGTTGCGGAGTTGAATTTGAGAGATTGGGGTGAAAGTAGGCACGTTGGGTCGTTTGGCGAGCTGGGTCGAGCTCGCTGAATGACTCAATGGTTGACTGAAAGTCCCCATCTCGCCTTTAATTACAAGCTTTGTTTGATAGTTGAATTTGTAACTTTCGGCGAGAAGCATGAGGTCGCCGAAAGCACTCGGCGACTTGCCGAGAGTATACTTGATCGCCCTTTGTCTGCACCCTTGAATCATTGTTGCACTGTAACTTTCGGCGGACAAACCTTTGCTCGCCGATAGGTCCTTCCCATCACCGACTTGCTATAATTTTTTAGCCAAACCCTTCGGTGAGTCCTATTTATCTCACCAAAGAGATTTGGCGACTCGCCGAGTGGTTCGGCGAGTCTGTCTGCAACTGCTTCTCTGTTCTCTTAATTGAATTGTTTCTAAATTCTTTTTGACGTTCTGCAGATATGGTATGGACTAATCTAACCATGTCACCCAAAAAAAAAGCACGGGGAATTAATATAAGTGAAGGGGGATCAAATCCTCCAAAGAAGAGAAGGCAAGAACTCCCACTGAGAGACAAAGGCAAAAGAAAGAAGTACACATCTGAGAGAGTGGCTATTGTCACCCAGGCTGAGTTGTCTGAACCTAAAGATGAGATGCCTTTGAATTCCCGAAGGGATGAGCTCCAGGATAGATCTCAAACCACTTCCACCAGAGTTCCCTCAACTGCCACCCTTCCTGCAACAGAATCAGTGCCAGCTCAGACACCTCATGTGACCCCGGTGCTTCTTGTCATTCCTCTTCCCAGGCTTCTGAACAAATTGAAAGGTGATGGTTTCCAAACCATCCTCGAGGAAAAGCTGTTTTCTACAGAAGGCTTGTAAGGTAAATATTCAGATGTTAGGGAGACCCTCCAATTCCACAGGTTTGAGCAGTTCACTAGGCCTCGAGGCCCCTATATTCCCTCTTGGGTCCATGAGTTTTACACAACTTATGGTGATATGGTCCCCAAGAGTAAGAAGAAGGCCAGTGAGTTCAAACATGTAAAGGCGTTCATGCTCCGAGGCAAAGAGGTCAGGTTCAACAGTGAGTACATTAACATTGTACTAAGTAAAGATCTGCATTCTACACACTTGTATGATGGATTGCCTATTGCTCAATCCTTGGATGATCTGAAGGGGTGGCAGGGACCATTGATTTCTGATAACACCCCGAGGTGGATCGAGGTGGGTGCCCCTATTGAGAAGAAGGACTTGAGCATTGCTGCCCGGTTCTGGTTTGGCTTTATCAACATCATCATAATGCCATCCCAGAACGAGTCCATCTTGCGCCATCCTAAGGCATCTTACCTTGGTTCTATCATTTCTCGGGGGCGCATCGACCTAGGACTGCTTATTTCACAGAAGATGGCTATGAGGGCCAAGCAAAAGCAGACTTCCTTGCCATTCCCGGTTTTGATCACTGAGCTGTGCCGGCGTGCTGAATTACCCCGAGATACTGCAGTATATATTGAGGTCACTCCTTCTTCATCTACTTACATACGGCGTATTGAGGCTGAGTACACCTGAGAGGAGGCTGACATAAGGAGAAAAGCTCCGGTAGACACTTCACTGGAGGTTGATGTTGACTCGTTACCTGCAGAGGCATCTTTGCCTGCTCCGGCCTCTGGGCCTTCAGGTACATCAGCCCCTTCCTCTTCTTCACATGCCCTAGGTGCTTCCTCATTCTCCCAGCCTATCAAGATTACTCAGGACATGATCCTGAAGATAGGGCATTTGGCCCAATCAACTGATGTGCGGGTGACCCGATTTGAGAAATCCATCCCAGGATGATCGAGAGTGACATACTTACTGCACTTACCCCCCCTCCAGACTTCTGTTAATGAGTTGACTATGAGAGTCACAGTTACGAGAGAAGACGGGGATAGGTCTTCGAGGTTACGGCTTTAAAAGCTGAGGTTGCGAGTTTGAGGAAGGACGTAAACTATCTCAAGTCTACTGACTTCACTTCATTGATGGAGGCTACAGATGATTTGGATTCCCCAGAGACTTCAGTGTTTCCTCTGGCTACCACTAGAGAAGTACAAAGGGATGGCACAACAGATGAGGAGCCATATGCAGAGACTGACAAGGTTGATAGAGATTAGATATGCGAGCATATTTGGAGGTTTGCCGGATCTCGAGGAGTCGATTATGTGATTAGTGATAGAGACATCGATGACTGAGACATCCACAATAGCTCCTAGAGGATCTGGCACTGCTATTCCTCCTGAGGTGACCCCGGGAACTGATGCCTAGATTTAGAGTGAGGCACTGACCACTGAGGCCCCGACAGATTGAGCGACTGTGTAGACAGGACCCTTTCTTTACTTCCCTCTCTGTCTTACTTTATTTCAATTTTTGGATATTTTCATTTGCATTTGAGGACAAATGCTTTTATTTGTGATGGGGTGAGGCCCACCTTTTGTGTGATTTTTGTGACTACTTTCTGTATATATTTGGGTTGTAAACTATCTTTGAGTTAATACCTGCATTTTTGTGGATGTTTGAGCATTTAGCTCATAGGTTTAATTGCAAAATGATTTTGACCCTTCCGAAAAATTTGCCACTTCTTATTCTGTGATTGAATGTGGATGTTCTTTTGCCAATTTGATTATCAATTTCTATCAATACCGATGACTTGAATTGTGCTCTTAATCGAACGAACATGAATGTGCGGCTATGATGAGGCCAAATGAAGTTGCATAGGCAATATGTGAACTTTTTGCATCTCGTTGTGACTAGCCATTTATCGAATTGAGTCTCTTGCGATGAACATTGCACACTAGCGAAAGTGTGGAGTCTTGTTTGTCGTTGGTGTAAATGCCTTGTGTGATGAGCTTACCGTGAACCATGCATAATGACACCTAGAATTTGGTCTGATTGACTAAGTGATGTGAACTCTTGATATGATATTAGGCTATATTAAAGAGTGTGAACCAATTTGACATATACCTCTTTTGTGGCCTACCTTGTGAGTGTGTGAACCTCTTTTGAACTCTTTTTGAGCCTTAACCTTTTCTTGGAAGAAACTTGATGAAAAATGTGACCTTCCTTTATCCATTACCCATAATCCTCATGAGTTGTGGTTAGTTTGAATAGCCAACTTAGGCCAAAAGCCTAAGTTGGGGGTGTGGTGAAAAGAGAAGGTAATTAAAGAAGTGCAAGAAAAGTCCCCTTTTTGACCCATGATGTTGAGAAATATGGAACCCCTCCATATAAAAAAAAATATAAAAAGAAAGAAAAGAAATAGAACGAAAAAGTTGAGGAATAAAGTTGTAAAAGTGAAAACAAAGTGGGATTTCCAACATTCAATAGGAAGTGAATATTGGGGTGACTTATGAGCACAAATAATTATGATGAAGAAAAGGGAAGGATGTGTTGTTCACACCAAAATTCATGAGGATTATTAGCCACCGAGCCTAAATGTCCATACCTTAACACTCTGCCCCATTACAAGCCTTGAAAGACCTTTTTTATCTTAAGTGAGCTGAAACCATTGTTGATCGGAAAATACGGGCAAACCTCTGGGTTAATTCATGCATTGTGTTTATCTTTATGAGTGTGACCTTTGCATTTGATTCCGGAGCTTTAATTTGTGAACCTTTGTGTGTGAATATGGAATCATCTTTTGTGTGAGGGCATTTGAATACCTTTGATGAGCTTGTA
>JAJOOO010015074.1:0-27870 GCA_029582685.1 Solanum piurae | reverse complement strand
ATATAATTGAAAAACTAATACAAAGTTCTCTCCACAATCTACTCAACGAAAAAACTAAAGAAGTTATACGAGAATATCCAAACCCAGAACCGGAAACGGTAGACTCTGATCCTGAAGATTCAGGAAGTGACAGATATAATTCGTCAATGGATCAATTTGCTCAAGACCCCAATGAAGACGACGACTTAGGAATGAGTTTCGATATCGAGGCGTTACACAACCTAGACACATAAAAGCTACGTAAGCAATGACGATCACAAGAAAAAGACATAAAAAGATACGTAAGCAATGACGTAATAAGTCATTACTCTAAAGTAGATAATAAAGAAGACTCCATTACTCAAAGCGGACAAAAGGAGGACAATTATTTTAGAAAAAGTCTTTCAAAGGTTGTTGCTCCCTAGTATACACGCAAGTGTACGTGGTCGCGCAAAAAAGAAGAATGAATCTCATGCATATGGGGTTGGTAGTAATTGGACTTAAAGAACTAACTAGGAAAAATCTAGGTACTAAAGTACTAATCACTCTATACGATGATAGATGGTCAGAATAAAAAAGATCCATAATAGGTCTAACATAAGTAGATATGACCAACAATGGAGGAATATTTTATTGCAGTCCAGACTTCATGATAATTTCAAACAAATTTGGTAAATACATAAAAATAGGAATACAAAATAAAGGCTACGAAGAAATGAATTGCGGAAATAATCTGTTAGTATGCATCAGATTCATAGCAAAATTAGCCACAACAGCAGTTCAAAATTTAAAATTAAAATAGACGATGCAGTAGGATTAATGGGAAATAAAGGGATAAAATTAATGAAACCTTTAAAAATAGACTCAGAAGAATATGCGGGTAGAGAATGGAATTTAAATTTTTTTTGTAAAAAAGAAGTTTTACGACCAAATGACCACCTTACATATACTAATAGTAAAGGACAGACCTCAATCCGGTTCACGGACTATAAATATACCGACCAAAAAGAAATAGATAAAGATTTAGATGATAATGAAACAACCATCAATATGGAAGGAATGAATGTTCAAATCATAAAAGAAGACGACTATGAAGTAAATATATCAATAGAGAGGGCGAAAGAATTACATCAATTAAATAAAATAACACTCTTTAAATGTAAAGGATGTAAATTAGGAGGAATCAAATTCTCTATAGTAGAACAACACTTTAAAGAATGCAAATTTAGAACGGACAATTACGGGTATAGACAAGAAAAAAATACAAGAAGAAGAAGATATACAAGAAGATAGTGATGACGAGACAACTCAAAGTTTAAAAGAATTTATGGAAACCGCTTCAACAAGTCCAATCCCCTTCTAAAAGACAATCCCAGTACCACCAGTAGAATATACTATAGGTAATTTACCAAGACATCGAGTCTTTAGACAAGACCCGACTACAAAATCGGAAATGGTTAAACCCATAGGAATAAGAATGTCAATAGAAGCTCCTATCAAACTCCAAGATGGAGGAGATAGAGGAAAAATATTAAATATAGCAGCTCATGACCCTCAATTATGGAATTCAGTAATAGACGTATGGAAAGAAATAGTAGTAGCAGACTATACACACCATTATAGAGAAACAGATGCAGAGACCATGTATAGGTACATGGAGATCTTTTTAGGCGAATCAAGTAAAGGAGTATGTGAAGCATACGAAGTAACTTACCCTCAAGAATTCCAAGAATTAGTAAACATGGGACCAAACCCATATAATTTTACTAATAAAATACACAGCCTAATGACATGAGAAGACCCAAATAGCGGATTGGTAGTATTGTAAAATAATGCGCTAATAAAATTAGAACAACTTAGTAAAACTAACTGGAGCTACATAAAGAATTTCTTAAAAGACTATTTCTACTATTGCGCCATAAGTTGTAATGCATTTGAACAAAGTTTAGAAAAAAACTTTTTAATAAACTCCCAAGAGCCTTAGGAAGAGAAATAGAAGAACGATGGAATAAAAGGGAAGGAGTAATGCAAAATTCAAACGCCAACTGGTTGATAGGACATAAAATTCAGCATGTTATGGAAATACTACAGGATAAATGTACAAATATACAAATACAAAAACAACTAAAGCAAAACGAGACCGATTTTTGTAAAAATATATATACAACACAAAGTTATGATCAAAGTAAGCCACAAAGAAAATATTTATATATTATATTAAAAGTGGAAAGCTCATAACTTAAAAGTTGAATTGCAATTTTACCCCCCTCTCACTAAATTAAAATATAATTAAATACTTAATTAACCAATAAATTTAATGAAATAATCATATTTTATTTACTGAATTAGAAGTCTAGCAATTGAATTTTAATTCCCTAGTTATGACATTATAATTTTCGTTAGTTATTATTACTGATTAAATTCATTTATTTAATTTCATATATGGAGCATATCCATATAAAATTGACTTTTGGACTTCTGATAACGTGCATCTTATTTTCCTCATTTCATTTCTCCATTCAATTTCCTTTAATTTAGTTTTTCTCCCTATTCAATTCTTAAGTTATTGTTATAAATTCATGGAATAGATGGATTGTCCATTGAGTTAATACATGAACTACCTATTCATATTCCCTAGGTTCTATGAACCTTTTTGGATAAGAATGTATCTATTTATTATGACACTAAATATGGTGACTTTTGGAGTGACTCTTCAACCTATACATAGGGTTATTCTTTCACCATTGTTAAGACACATATGAGACTTGAGGACATTTAAATAAGATGATCTCTACAGTTTATTCCTCATAGTTAGAAGTCTTTGTCTATTATCCTATTTGCCATTTGTGTGCTTCAAATACACTTTCTACAGAGGTATATATACTTTTGGATATATTTTGTTCACAACTTTCATTTGTGTCTTCTTTATATTCTAAATTTGTGTTCATCAATAGATCAGTTGAATGTGTTTTTATGTTTGGTATTTTGATTGTTTTCATGATCAAGGTTAGATCATCTCATTTTGGGATGATATCCAACACACTAAGAGGGTGATACAAAATGATGAAGTTACTACCATTCAACATATTTATAGAGAAGGTAATCATGTCGCTGATAGATTAGCAAACTATGGAGTGGAATGCACATGCACAAAATGGTTCTCTACACCTAAACAACTACCTATGGAGGCAAGGGGAGAATATAATATGGACAGACTTTAAAAATCTCTCAAATAAAGAACCCTAAACCCACGCTCTTCTCCTCTCTCATGGAGATTTGAGGGCGATAGTCTTATGGTTGTTCTAGATGTGTCCCAGCCTCCTGCTGGGGACAAAACACCACCACAACATATCCAAAATACTACTGATTCAACACATAAACCAACATACCTTGCACAACTTCAAGCCAATTCTTTTACTAGGCCTATATCCAAAACTGAGTTGAAACCAATTAAATTCATTCATGGAGAGACAACCATCGAATTCACCATGGATGAAGTTAATGAATTTAGCATAGAGGAAGGACTACATTAAGCCGTTATTCTTAAATTTTCGTACAGAAAACCAGATTTACATGAATTGCGCAAGATTCTTCCAAATAAACTCGATATTAAAGGTCATAGTAACATTGGACAACTTGAGTTTCGTCATCTCTTGATCAGGTTTGATTTATATGAAAACTTCGTTCAAGTTTTGTCGAGAAATTCTGGTTATATCAAATTCAATGGTGAACAGTTTCTATTTAGAACGTTTCTTTGGACTATATGGTTTGATCCTAAGGTGTCACGCCCCGAGCCTACACCCTGGGCGGGACTGGCACTCGAAGACCATTGCTGGCCTCAAGCGAACCCTTGACCTGGAATACTAACTCAGCGGAAGACTTTAAATATTATTACACTGATCAAATGAACTTACTCAAATAGCTTGGTAAAATAACTTAGAATGCTTAAAAGGTCAATATTCAACTTGGCCAAAATGTCAACTCAAGTCTTAACATATGAAATGAAATGTAAAGACAACTGAACTACTAAATGTCTGACTATCTATGAAGCCTCTAAAACAACTGAGATGGATGTTGGGACAAACCCCACAACATCCTAAAGAACTGATAATAAACTGCAAAATAATAAAAGGGATCCTCTGGAATGCAAAGAGGCTCACCAACAGAATCTGAACTACTCAATGGATCAACGATATGTTGGATGCTGATCCTAGTTACATGCGTCTGCATCATAATACTATGCAGGCCAACTGACATCAGTACATTGAAAGTACGAGTATGCGAGTTGGAATTCTAAACATAACTTAAGCTTGAAAAATATCTGAAAGAAACACTTACCTTGGCTTTACTCAACTCCTGAATAACTTAACTCAACTTACTGAACTCATTTCAATATAAAGCAGTTTAAACACAAGTGCAATATAAAGAAAAACTGTTTAAAATATGATGTCAACTCTGTGTATGCAAAGATACAAATAGTTCTGAAATGTATGTAAAAATACAAAGTACTGATGTGGGAGTTTCTCTAACCGACAACCATCACATAAGAGCTATTGTGATGATACAACGATCTCTCTCACGCTGCCTGCACATCCTATACCCTGCCACAGGTATAGGACCTGAATTACAAAGTGGATCAACTAGTCTATGCGAAAAGGATTCATCTAAAAAGTATGACCCTTTTCTACCCATAATGGCTACATAGTTTATGGTGGTTCGAGGTTTTTTGAACCCTCCCCCATATCGGTGCTCAATACTACTCCCAAAATATACTAGCTCTTTATGTTTTAAAAACATACTTCTTTCTATGATTTGAGATTAGTGCTCAAAGGATATATTGGAAATCAAAGTTTCCCCTCTTGCTTCATTTAGAAAGTGATTACTCTGAAAACTAGCCCGAAGGCTCTTTGAAAATCTCAGTTTCCGTTCTTATTTAAATGTGAAAACATTTTAAATCTCTTTGGGAATACTTAGTCCCCAAATACTTTTTGAAGAAAAGAACTTCAACTTTACTCTTTACTGAACTCAAAACTGAAGGCTTAAAACAAAGTAAAAACGTTTGCAAAAGACTTTTGGAAAACTTTATAAACTTCTCTTAACTTGACTCTTGACTGCTCTTGACTTTGATCTTAACTGCTCTTGACTTGACTCCTAACTGGTCCTTGAATTGAATTATGGATTCAAGGATTGTGATTTGTGATTGGAAAGATCTCATGATGTTTAGAAATGATTTTAGACAGCTAAACATGAGAAAATACCAAAAATCAATATTTGAGGGTGGGTCTGTGACGCGGAGAAGCTTTTAAAATTTAGTTTTGAAAATGACTTTTGAGGTAGAAGACTCCGTGACGGCTCCGCGACGCGAAACAAAAATTCCAAATTCTGGAAACCAGCTCCGCGACGTGCCACCACTGCTAGATTTCGTTTAACGAAATTTCTTCTTCATTTTTCAGCTCTGAATCATCTAAACTCCATGAGTTCTTACCCCAAATACTTAGAATCGATTAAATATTCAAAGTACATCAGATTCTACTCAAATTGAACCTAAAATCACGAGTTCGGATCAAACAACTCTTCAACGAAACAAGAATTTAATAGAACTTCAACAAACCCATCAAGAACTCAATTTCTAAGCTTTCAATAATTTAAATTCGTTGAAATAAATCATGATTGACGCATGGGAAAATTAACCCAATTCTATGTGATCTCACATACCTTGTAGGGATCACCCCCGATGAAATCCAAAAGCTAAACTTCGACGATCTTGACGAATCTTGAACGTTCTTCTCCTTTCTCCTCTTTTCTCTTCTTCGTTTCCTTTCTCTCAAAACCCTAAGTCTTTTGGTAAAAGTGTAAACTGATCTAATTCAGCTTAGACCCCTAATTAATTACCAAAAGCGAATTAAAATAAAAGGGTAAGGAAAAGACCAAACTACCCCGTAAAAATTTGGATTGAACTTTCCTTATTCCAACAACCCAACTTCCAAAGGGCATAACTTGCTCATACAAACTTGGAATCATGCAAACTTGACGGCGTTGGAAAGATTATTCCAAGATATTTACAACCATATCTGGAAATACCTCTAAATCATCCTGATCTAGAAGTTATGGCCATTTGAAGTTGACCATAACTCACTTTTCCTAACCTAAACAAAATTTCCAGATTTTCATTCTTTCCAAAAATGACTATTTCCAATTGTTAGCTTCTTCCTAGTTATTTCAAATTGTAAGATGTTAAATAAGGAAGAAACATCAAAAGCATTGACATGGATATCTTTTCCAGATCTGCCACCAAATCTTTTTGCCAAAAAATCACTTTTATATTGCTTCAACCGCTGGGAAACCAGTTGCTGTAGATAAAGCCACTCAGGAACGTACCAGGCCAAGTATTGCTAGAGTTAAGGTCATTCTAGATCTGCTGGATAAGCATCCAAAAAAAATAAAGTTATTCTTCGTGGACAAAGATTCAGGCAAAGTTATTGAGCATTATTAAGAGTTTGTATATGATAATCTTCCAAGGTATTGTATACACTGTAAACGACAAGGGCATGATGAAAATAGCTGTTGTGTGTTTCTCGGCAAGGTTGGTGCTAAAAATCAGAATGATGCAACGGATAAAGGTACAGATGTGGAGCAATATCAAGGTGATGCAATGGAGATTATAAATGCTAAATTTCAGAGAAAAAGCAACAAAGAAGAACAACAACAGTTGGTCCCTGATGATAATTCTGGTGAAGGAAGAGATTCTGGAAATAATTTGGGGGTTGTCAGGGATGCTACTATTGATCGAGGTGGTGCAAATAGTTCTGAAGAAGCTACAACTTTTAACTCTAATAATAAATAGAATCTAGAGAACAAAGGCAAATCGATTGAGGCTGCTATGCGGGGTGTCGGGAAAGATGGAATATTGGGTTCGCCTAATGTAGTTGCAGCTAAACAAGACAACTCCATTGCAGGAAACTCCAATAACGAATGGACTTTGGTCTCACATAAAAAAAAATGGTGTTTCTAAGTCCTCAAACAATCAGATTTTGCACCAAAACAATTCTACAGAGGTTGAGCTTGATAGAAGCAACATTGTAATTGAATGTACTCAATTCGACGTGTTGCGAGATGAGAATGTTGGACAACAAGAAAGGATACATGGTACAGATGAATTATCTACTAAATTTGGGAGTACTTTAGGCAAATCTCAACCGGTTACTGGTGTACTTCAGCACACACAAAATTCTGCCCAGTTTGACAAAGATATTAACAATTTGGATCTTATTCCTTGAGAATTAAACAAGAATAGGGAGCAACAAGTTGTTTAGACACCTGAAAATAAGTTCATTGCTACAGAGGGGATAGCTGGTAAAAATATTAGTCTAAATACACCTATCAAGGTTATTTCGAATCCAGAGGAAGCTACAAACAGTTTGAATGTTTCTAAAGAAAAACAAAAGGTAACGAGTGCTTCTAAATGGGCAGATTTAGTTGAGGAAGAGGAAAACATTACTTCACCTCCTATGAGTAAGTTAAGCCCTCAAGCACCTGAATTTGTTCCTACAAGTAAGGAAAATCCATCTATGGCAATGACAGTTGATAGCATTAACAAGAGTTTGGCCATGAACACCAAAGATATTGGAGTATTGGCTAAGAGTCATGATCCAGAAGTTATAGTTCCAGGAATTAGTCCAACTGCAGGTTATGATAATGACTTGGGAACAGACATGTCCGATAGGGATGATGAGGAAGAGATGTTGGACATATGATTTGATAAGGTGGCCAAGGAAGGGGAACTCTCACCAAGGCAACAAAGAAGTGGAAGAAACAAAATTAAAAAAAAGGGCACATAGAAGGTAACACAGTTGGGATAGTAAGGTAACTGAGGAATTTGTTCCAAGGCACCTACCAATGCGACTAGCAAAGAAAAATCATATGACAGTGTCAACAACTTTAACAAGATCCAATAAATTCAAGAAGAATTGATGAACTATCAAGTGTTTTTGGACAGAGTAGAAGAAGAAGATAAGAAGAAAATACCTCAAGTTACTTTTGATGGGCAAACTATCTTTTTTAGTTCATACATATATAAATTGAAGTTTGAGGCTAATAACTCAATCTTATTCTTGACTTTTATATTCTTGCATTACTTAAGTATCTTAATTTGTAATATCATTATAGAGAATACTATAAACTCTATGATGATCATAGAATACCTAGTTGTCTCTAGCTCTTTTTTTCTTCATGCTTGTTAAGTAGTAGAGTTTTATTATTGCAATAGGATCGGTAAGGTAAGGTCTAGCCCCCCTTACTTGTACTCTTTCTTCGAAGGTTCTTTTATTTATTAATGAAAATTTCTTAGTTAAAAAAAACAGACTTGAATTCCCGTGCTTCAGAAGAAAACAAAACTACAAAACCATCTCTATGGAAAGAAGCTTGGAAAGAACCTACCTACAATTTTGATGTACCTTGACTTCTTGTTTTAGATTGAGATATTGTGGTATCTCTACTATAACTTTTTGTAAGCTTATCTTAAAATTCTACTATTTTTAATAGATGGACTTGATCTATTAAGTAGGGTGCAGGAAGTTTTTGAAACCCCTCTATATGTACTGGTTTTATTTTCAATAAAAGTACATTTTTGGAAAGAAAAATAAAGGTTGGATCATTTCAAGGGGTTGCTCATGAGCCTTATTTTAATACTTTTGAGAGTGAGCCTATCTTTTATCCATTTTCTTGGACCTAATTAAGTTGCTAAGTGTTCTCAATCTTGATGAGCAGGAATATAAATTGCCTACAACAACTTAGCCTCTATTAACTGTATAGCTTCTTCAACTGTTAGCTCTTTGAAAAAATTGTATCTACTTGAAACTTATTTCTACTGGAATATAAATTGCCTACGACAACTTAGCCTCTATTAACTGTATAGCTTCTCCAACTGTTAGCTCTTTAAAAAACTTGTATCTACTCGAAACTTATTTCTACTGGAATTTCTCCGGATAAATTGCTGATCGAGAAATGGATACTACATACTAGCAATAAGTTGCTTCCCAAAGTACACACAAGTGTACGTGGTCGCACAAGTAGTACATATTATTTAAGAAACGAGTTATCGTTCCCAAGGGACTTATGATCAACGTATATTCACTTAATTCTACAACTAAAAGTAACCAAGTAACCTTTTTAAGAGTTGATGATTTAGTTAAGTACCTACTAATAATTATGCACTACATGAAAGTAACCGATTGTGAACAACTTTGTTATTATGGTTCAAGCAAGTTTAAAAACAATTCTAGGGCTACAACATACATTGAATACCATGCATCATATCATTGGCTTAGACTTCATTTCAGTTGTCAAATTACTGGTTTATAAGGTTGATAGTATGGTTCGGGTGGTTCGCCTCTCGCCGCCTACCCCAGTTAGCCATCTAACTACATCGTTGAGCAGGGATAAATAAACTAACTGACGAGCATGTATATTTCATCCTATTTCGTAACCAAGCAAGGTGTTCGTCTGGGCGTCACTCCTGAACACTAATCACCTCAATTTAATGGATGGACCGAGATCTCTATATTCTCTGGTCTAGCTAACCTCTCCTCGTTCGATTTTAAGATTAGACACTAGATTTATTTTATGGTGCGCAAACATAAGATAGTAAAACAAGAATATAGAAGTAATTTGGATTGACAACCGAAAATCAATTCATAAAGCCTCAAACATTCAACACATAATTCATAGCTACAGCCCCAAAACTAGGGTGTTTAGCTACTCATGCTATTAGAAAACAAGAAAATACAATAGTTCATGCAATTTCCGGAAAATAGAAGAGTTAAAGGATTAAAACCTATTACAAACTTGATTTCTTGCCCTTGCACCCTAAATCAAAAGTCAACCCTTATTATGGAACCCTAAGGATCTATTTATACTAGTAGGAAAAGTTGGGAACCAAGCCTACTCAAATTAGGAATGCTAATTAATGTTTAAAACTTGGAAAAGTCAGCAAAAGAGGGACGTGTCGCGCCTCCATCACGCCTGGAAATGCACTCTGAACTTTGGTGCCAGGCGCGGTGCGTCTTGCAGAGCGCCAAGCAGTTGTTGCCAGCACTTCTCGTTGGCGCGGCACGCCAAGCAGCGCACCATCAACACCCCTCTGAACTTTTGGTCCTGGCGTGGCGCGCCTGCCAGTACGCTAGGCCTAAGTGCCTCCACACTTAGCCAAATCCTGCACGCCTTTGCAAATTCCTTCCCATTTCAACTCCAATCTTCTTAAGAGTTCCTGAAACAACTAATCATGTGTGTAAGTGCAAAAAAAACCATCACAAGTATAACAAAAATCAAGCTAATAACTAGAAATCATTCTTTAATCTAATCGACTCATGGGCAAATATTGACAACTTAGGCATATAAATATGCCTAAGATCACCACCCCACACTTAGAATTTTGTTTGTCCTCAAACAATCTCTAGACCATCAACTCTTTTTTCACAACCCTTGGACTTATCAACCCACCTTAAAATCAATCAAACATTTTTAATCAAGATCTTGTAGTTCACAATGGGTGCAACAATTCACACATTTCCACCAAGTACAACACATGCTCAAAGAATGACCCTTTTATTATTTTTTCCGGGCTAATGCAAACTCATACAAACACATCAATTAGATAAACCTAGACATGCCATGAATGCCCTCAAAGCATTTTACTCAAACAACTTGCAATATCAACAAGGCCTATTTTCCAAACAATCAACTCACCCTCACAATAGAAGTTCTTACTTTTCTCAACATACCATAAGCTTGCCAATAGTGTATTATTACTTTCGCACGTATTTCTCAAGGAATCAAGAGGACTTTCATTAGGTTGTAACGTCGGATTAAGGTAAGAAAGGGAATATTTAGGAATCATTTTAGTAACTACACCTCCCTTAGCACATGTCATTATTTTGCCAACAATTTTCTTTAAATCTCTTCTTTCCTCCTAGTACACACTTCATGACTATTTACCCTTTTTGTTGCTTCATATTTTCCCTTTATTTCTTTTTCATCATATTTTTTTTTTCATGCCGTCGCACTAGTCATCTAAACTCTAGATTTTTATCATCCAAGTAAGGTACACAATATCCTTGATAGGATCAGGGCCACTGTTTCGAGCATAATTCTAAATTAGCTACCCTCAATTTTAGTCGAGGTGCACATTATCGCTAAGGACCAGGGCCAAAATAGAATTTCCTTTTTCACACAATGTAGAAATTCACCCTTAGCTATATCAACCAACAGTTTCCAACTCTTCTTCTCAACATAGTGCATTAAGCATTTTTCATATGATCAAAAGACTTGGTCTCAAACAACGGGTTTCGGCTTATCATGCGGTTTATCAATAAACAAGGCTAAAGGCTCAATGGGGCTTTACTAGGGATGATTTCAATGGTAGGCATACAAGTAGAGGTAAGAATTGGCTATTTCAAAGAAGCGCCTCGATCACATTCCTTAAGTCATACAAACTACTAATTCAACACACACAAGGCAAGTTCTAGATATCAAGTTAAAAAAGAACCAATCAATTCTCACCACACATGGCATTATGACACATATAAGGATATATCAACCAACATGTTCCTAAAACTTGCATTACGGTATCATTACACAATTAAGCCCATTTATTTTTATTTTGAGTCAAAACTAAGAACACATGCTTGTTACAAGGTCAACAATCTATTGTCTTCTTCCAAATATGACTACCCATGACGTTTGACTAACCTTTTAGGACGTAGTTTCAAAAGGCCAAGGTTGTTTTCTCAATCCTACTCTTCTATGTGACTAATTTTCCCTTAAGACTGTCGTCATCCATCCATCATTGGGAACTGTCACTCCTATGACGACTCTAAAACTCAATAAAGCAATAAACTAGTCATATTCGGTTCAAAGGGACAATCTCAGTAAAAGTACCGAAAACAAACGCTGAGGCACCCAAAATAATTTTTTTTTAAATTTAACTAAAAGCTACCACTAGACTCGATAAAGCAGTAAAAAACTATATACAACAGAGACATATTACCCCAGCCCACACTTAAAAAGTAAGCATTGTCCTCAGTGCACAATTAAAGCAAAGTATAGAGTTAGGAATACTCCCTCGGGCCTCTAGGCCTCGTCGTCACCATGATCAAACACCATCAAGGCATTCGCATCCTCATCCACATCATCATCCTCCTCATCATCCATAGCCTCGTCAGCAGTAGCCTCATCATCATCCAAAGGCTCTAAGAATGCGGGATCAGTTCTGCATAAGAATGTTGCACTCTCTGTCAAGGGATAGCGCTCCGCCACGGTCTCCATCTCCGCATCTGTAACTGGACGGCCACCTATTCGCAGTTGTAATTCCGCCATCCCAAACATTTGCACCATGACACTATCATCACGGGCTTGCCTCTCTTGGGCAGATAAGACATGTCCATGGGACGTGTCTAGTGCCTTGGCACGGGTCACATCAACCAACTTACTCATCAGATCCGGGTGAAGAGCAACAGTCATATCACAAGCCTCCTCCTCTATACCTTGGGTCCTCAAGAAACGGGTTATCAACCCCACATAACAAAATCGCCAACGCAAATTGTTCCTAAAATTCATCATATTTTACCTCAGGATCACCCCAATATTAATAGGCATTCCCTTCATCAGCATATAGACCAACACCACTTTATCCCGCTCCACCTCAGTCAAATGCTTCGCGGGAAGCAATACACTACACACTAATTTCAGGCACACCCTAGCAACTAGATTGAAATTAGCAAAGTGAAGGGTGGAATGCCTCCCAGTATCCTTGCTACGCCCCCACCTAGCTATCGACTCTACCCCACACAATGTGTGTCGAATATCTCTATACGGGGGTTTCTCTTTCAACCTATTAAAGTCATCGGCATCACAGTTAGGGGTGCCCAACAGCTCATTCAATATCCTAGCAGAAAACTTCACATCCTTACCCCTTATATGCACAGTTTTGTACTTAGTTTCAGTGAACCAATTTGCTTAAAACTCATGAACTAACGACAAACTACAGTCACCCGGATGGTCAAAAACAAATCGCAGTCCCAACTCAACCACAGTCCTATAAATATCAGGAAATTAAGAATGTAACCTTACCGAATCGATTTATTCAAACCAAGTCAACCGATATCGCTGAACCACTTTTTTACCGAATTTTTAAGCTGGCTCTCTATTTCCAGACCCGGATGCTTCACCCTTTCTACTCCACTTAGACCCCGCCACATTCTTCACCTTAGGTGCCATTGTAACCTGTAAAAAAAGAGAAACTAGAAAAGGAAAAAAAATTAGAAATTTTAGGGGGATCGGGTTGGGCAATGAGGAAAGGATAAGAACAAGAAAAAGAAGAAAATGGTGGGGTAAGGTGGTTTAGAAGTGAAAGAGAAGTGGGGAAGTGGAGTATTTATAGTTGGTGGGAGTTAGAATGGAGGAAGGAGAAGAGTTGGTGTTGTTAATGTGGGAAAATGAGAATTTGAAAAGGAAGGATGATAAAAATTAGAGAGGATTTTCGGTGGTGGGTCGGTTGGGAGAAAGAAAGAATGGGGAATGAATGTGGGATTTGGGGGTTTAAAAAGGTGGGTCGGGTGAAATCTGGGTCGAAACTCGGATTTAAAAAAATCTGGGCGTCGCGTGATGGGGAAGCGGTGTGCCTGAAAAGGCGCTCTGATCTTTTCTCCTTGGCGCGACGCGCCGTGTAGTATGTCCCAAAGCCTCCTCTGAACTTTTATGATTCAAGAATTCCAAGATGAACTACCTATCTATTATATTTTTTTCATGGGTTGCCTCCCATGAAGCGCTTGATTTAACGTCGCGGCACGACGCAGCTTGGATCATTCATCATTTAACTCAAGAGCCTCCCAATCACGATCCGAATCTTCACCAAAATAGTGTTTCACTCTTTGTCCATTGACCAAGAACGTAGGGCCAGTCTCACCTTGAGGTTCAACTGTCCCATGTTGTGTCATTTTAACCACTTTGAACGGACCATTCAACTTTGACCTGAGTTTTCTGGGGAACAACCTTAGTCTAGAGTTAAAGAGTAATACCTTGTCTCATGGATTGAAAGTGCGAGCCACTATGTGCTTGTCATGCCACCTCTTCATCTTTTCTTTGTATAGTTTGGCATTCTCATACGCGTGGAGCCTAAACTCTTCAAGTTCATGCAGTTGGTTTACTCTCTTTTTACCGGCTAGCTCGAGGTCCAAGTTCAACTTCTTAATCGCCCAATAAGCTTAATGCTCTAAGTCCGCCGGAAGGTGACATGCTTTTCCAAATACTATGTGATAGGAAAAAGTCCCTATGGGTGTCTTGTACGCAGTCTGATATGCCCACAACGCATCATCCAACTTTCCAGCCAAATCTTTCCTCTGCACATTCACCGTTTTCTGCAAAATTTATTTTACCTCTCTATTCGACACCTCCACTTGGCCACTTGTTTGAGGATGGTAAGTTGTCGCAACCTTATGACGAATACCATACTTAGCAAGAAGGTTCTTAACAAGATTGTTAATGAAATGCTTACCTCCATCACTTATGATTGCCCTTGGTGTGCCAAAGCGAGTGAAAATGTGCTTCTTGATGAACTTTATCACCACCCTTGAGTCATTGGAAGGAAGAGCGACCGCCTCAACCCATTTGCTAACATAATCCACAGCCATAAGAATGTATTGGTTTCCACTTGATGGTGGGAAGGGACCCATAAAGTCAATACCCCACACAGAAAAAATTTCCACCTCCAGAATGTTACTTAGTGGCATCACATGTCGTCTTGAAATAGTACCCAACCTTTGGCATCTATCACAACCCTTCACAAAAGAAACAGATCTTTAAATAGCGAGGGGCAAAAGAAACAGATCTTTAAATAGCGAGGGGCAAAAGAAACCAGATTTTAGTACCTTATGAGCAGTGCGCTCTCCTCCATGATGACCTCCATATGGGCTAGCATGACAACTTTCCAGCACTTTGTGAACTTCATACTCCGGGATGCATCTTCTCACTACCCGATTTAACCCTTGCTTGAACAAGAATGGTTCATCCCAGATGTAGAACTTGTCATCATGGTTAAGCTTTTTCTTTTGTTGGGTGGTAGCACCCGGAGGATAATCACCACTTACTATCAAATTTACTATGTCTGCATACCATAGCACTTGAGAGATATCCAATGCCATTAATTGTTCATCCAAAAACTCTCTCAGGATTTGCTCACTTTCATTCACATGTGAAAAATCCACCAACCTAGATAAGTGATCTGCTATTTGATTCTCCGTACCCTTCTTATCCTTGATTTTGAGGTCAAATTCTTGGAGAAGCAATATCCACCGAATCAGCCTTGGTTTAGCATCCTTCTTGTTGAATAGGTACCTAATAGCTGCATAGTCAATAAAAACAATCACTTTAGTACCTACCAAATATGATCTGAACTTGTCGAAGGCGAACACTAGGGCCAACATCTCCTTCTTAGTCACTGTGTAATTCGCTTGAGTAGAGTCAAGGGTCTTGCTTGCATAATAGATTGAGTGGAACACTTTATTCTTTCTTTGTCCCAACACTGCACCCACTGCTACATCGCTTGCATCACACATGAGTTCAAATGGTAATTCCCAATTAGGGGCAATTAAGATGGGAGCCTCAATTAAGTTCCTCTTCAGCATCTCAAAAGCTTTCAAGCACATCTCATCAAAGTCAAACTTCACCTCTTTCTCCAGAAGGCTGCACATGGGTCTTGCTATCTTGGAAAAATCCTTGATGAATCACCTATAAAAATCTACATGACCAAGAAAACTATGCACACCTTTTACAGAAATGGGAGGGGGCAATTTTTCAATAACCTCTACTTTAGCCTTATCAACCTCCAACCCAGATTTAGACACCTTGTGCCCCAACTCTATCCCCTTTTTTACTAAAAAATGACACTTCTCCCAGTTTAAAACCAAGTTAGTGTCTTCACATCTAGCAAGTACTCTATCCAGATTTTGGAGACATACCTCAAAAAACTTCCCAAAGATGGAGAAATCATCCATGAACACTTCTACAAAGTCTTCCACCATATCATGAAAAATGGCCATCATACACCTTTGAAAAGTCGTTGGTGCATTGCAAAATCCGAATGACATGCGTTTGAAAGCATATGCACCATACGGACAAGTGAATGTGGTATTTTCCTGGTCCTCGGGTGCAATCAAGATCTGGTTGTAACCTGAATAGCCATCTAGAAAACAATAGTACTCCTGCCCTACTAACCTGACAAGCATTTGATCAATAAAGGGAACGGGGTAGTGATCTTTTCGAGTAGCATCATTAAGTTTCCGGTAATCCATACAAATTTGCCACCCAGTCTGTTCTAGTAGGAATTAGCTCATTCTTTTCGTTCCTTACCACAGTCATACCTCCCTTCTTGGGAACACATTGCACCGAACTTACCCACTTACTATCAGAGATTGGGTAAACAACCCCAGCATCTAACCACTTTATCACTTCCTTTCTTACCACTTCTTTCATTAAAGGATTTAGACGACATTGATGTTGTGCACTTGGTTTGTGATCATCTTCCATGTAAATTATGTGCATACATAATGTCGGACTAATCCTAAGAATATCAGCCATCTGCCATCCAATTGCTTTCTTTCTCCGCTTCAAGATTCTGAATGTCGCCTCAACCTGTAAATCAGACAATTCTGCAGAAAGTATAACAGGAAAAGTTTCATTAGTACCCAAATAAGCATATCTTAGGTGAGCCGGCAAGGCTTTTAGCTCTAACTAAGGAGCCTCTTCAATTGATGGTTTTGGAGGGGACCCTAACTCGCGATCTAAGGACTCCACTTGAGTCCTACGAGTTTCTACTACTACTAGATTTAAGCATGATTCAGTCTCTTGAGCTTCAGCATCTCCCTCTAACTGTTGACCCACTAACACTCTTTCTAAGGGGTCTTCGGGCAAAACTAATTGTGACTCTACTATGCGATCAACCAAAGTAATAGCAGACAACTCTTCATAAATAGAAGGCAATTTTAGTGCGAGGTAAACATCAAATACCTCTACCTTATCATGTTTCCTCATGGTTAATTGACCAGCTGCTACATCAATTAATGCCCTAACCGTGGCCAAGAAAGGATGTCCTAAAACGAATGGAACTTCAGGATCGGGTTCAAAGTCTAATACCACAAAATCTACCAGAAAAATCAATGAACCTACTTGCACTAACACATCTTCTACCACCCCCTCTGGCCTAGCAATGGATCTATCAGCAAGTTGAAGAATAACAGTGGTTTGTTTTAGACTACCCAACCCAAGCTTTAGATACACAAATAAGGGCATCAAATTTATACTTGCCCCCAAATCACACAACCCCCGAGCATGAACACTTTGCCCAATTGTAATATGCACAGTGAAACTACCCGGATCTTTTAACTTATGGGCAATTTGTTTTGAATCCTTGAGTTGCACTCCTTAGTAAGTGCCACAGTTTCATATTCCGTGAGCCTCCTCTTGCTAGCCACAATTTCCTTCACGTACTTAGCATACTTTGGGATACCCTGCAAAATGTCAACCAAAGGTAGATTAATGTGAACCTGTTTAAGGAGAGAGAGAAACTTACCGAAGCATTCATCTTCATTCTACTTTTTGAGCCTTTGTGGAAATGGAGGTGGTAATTTCTTTTGAGGAATGGATACCTCAACATTGGAGCTTTTTACTACCTCTGTCACCTTCTTTTCTTTATTACTTACCTCAGTGTCTCTATTCTTTGGAGCTAGTTCCTCTAATTGCATCCCACTTCTAGTACTTACCGCATGCAATTGCTTTGGATTGGGCTCAGTATCACCGGGCAGTTCACCTTGGGGACGCAAGTTCAAAGAATTTTCCACTTGCGCAACTTGTTTCTCTAAACTCATTTGAGACGTCTGGATGTTTATAATGTTCTCATCATGCTTATCTATTCTAGCATTTAATTTGGTCTCTATTTCAGTCATGAGCTTTTGGATTAGCTCTTCATTTGTCATCGCCCTTTTTGGTGCACTAGAATTTGAGCTTTGGATAGTATTGTTGCCCAGCCCCTTGAGAACGGTATTGGTTAACCCATTGCGCCTGATTTTGGTTTTGGTTCCCACCCCATGAGAAGTTAGGATGGTTCTTCCAACTAGGGTTGTAGGTATTACCATAATTTTGTTGCACTCCACCCCTTTGCGCATGACCCACATAGTTTACAAAATCCGGGTTTGCCTCACATTGCTCGGTTTTGTGAGTTCCACTACCACTACCACACACTTCACACGAATTTGCTGCCTGTTCTACTACGTTTATCGGAGCCTGATTTAGAGCCATTTGTTTAAATTGCAATGTAATGTTATGTTGCATTGCATCTAATTTGGCATTTAAGGCAGTAGCTTGGTCTACATCTAAGATCTCTGCAGCCTTTTGGGTTGCGGTTCTAGACATTTCCTCTTCATACCCTTGGTTCCCTTTAGAAAGTTTATCGAGTAAAGCGAAGAACTCTTCACTCGTTATGGATAGGGCCTGTCCATCTGTTGTACTGTTAAGAAGACCACGAGCATTATAGTCTAAACCCTCAAATAAAGTGTGACAAAGTACCTCATTTGTTTGCATGTGGTGTGGGCAAGCATTCAACATTTGTTTGAAACGCACCCATGCTTGGTACATGTCCTCTCCTTCCTTTTGAACAAAGTTTATTATCTCACCCCTCAGCTTGGCGGTTTTCTTGGATGGGAAAAATCGTCTCAAAAACTTCTTTGCTAGATCATCCCAAGTAGTGATGGAGTTTGGTGGCTCAGAGTCTAACCAACGCCTTGCAGCTCCTAACAATGAGTATGGGAACAAAGTCAATCTTACATAGTCTGATGAGACTCCAATTGGGATGTATGTATTGGTAGTGTCTATGAAAGTCCTAAAATGGACTTGAGGATCCTCATGGGGGAGACCAGTGAATTGCCCATTAGAATGAAGGATATGTACCATACTCTGTTTTAGTTCAAATCTACCCCCCGGTGGAGGTTTCTTAATTCAAGATGCTAAATTGGCTGTGAGTGGGACTGCCACATCACAGACTGGTCTTGCGGGCACGACAGGCGGTGCTCCTTGGTTATTTGGGTTCCTTTGGTTATTCACGTTTTCCGGGTTATTCAAGTTGTCTTGATTCACATCATCAATGTTTTCCGGAATACCTAATCCCAATTCTCCTAGTCCTAGATTCATTTTTCTGCGCTATCGTAGAACTCTTTCAGGTTCGTTGTAAGGTTCAACAAGTTCTCCTTTTCTAGCCAGACCTGAAAGTCAAGTGCCTGCAATAAACAAGCTAGGATCAAGTAATTAATATCTAAATATTTTTAAATATAGACTTAAGAAGATTGAATATAAATCAATTTCTAAGTCCCCGGCAGCGGCGCCAAAAACTTGTTGCTCCCCAAAGTACACGCAAGTGTACGTGGTCGCACAAGTAGTACAGATTATTTAAGAAACGAGTTATCATTCCCAAGGGACTTATGATCAACTTATATTCACTTAATTCTACAACTAAAAGTAACCAAGTAACCTTTTTAAGAGTTGATGATTTAGTTAAGTACCTACTAATAATTATGCACTACATGAAAGTAACCAATTGTGAACAACTTTGTTATTATGGTTCAAGCAAGTTTAAAAATAATTCTAGGGTTGCAACATACATTGAATACCATGCATCATATCATTGGCTTAGACTTCACTTCAGTTGTCAAATTACTGGTTTATAGGGTTGATAGTATGGTCCAGGTGGTTCACCTCTCGCCGCCTACCCCAGTTATCCATCTAACTACATCGTTGAGCGGGGATAAATAAACTAACTGGCGAGCATGTATATTTTATCCTATTTCGTAACCAAGCAAGGTGTTCGTCTGGGCGTCACTCCTGAACACTAATCACCTCAATTTAATGGGTGGACCGAGCTCTCTATATTCTCTGGTCTAGCTAACTTCTCCTCGTTCGATTTTAAGATTAGACACTAGATTTATTTTATGGTGCGCAAGCATAAAATAGTAAAACAAGAATATAGAAGTAATTTGGATTGACAACCGAAAATCAATTCATAAAGCCTCAAACATTCAACACATAATTCATAGCTACATCCCCAGACTTAGGGCATTTAGCTACTCATGCTATTAGAAAACAAGAAAATACAATAGTTCATGCAATTTACGGAAAATAGAAGAGTTAAAGGATTAAAACCTATTACAAACTTGAATTCTTGCCCTTGCACCCTAAATCAAAAGTCAACCCTTATTATGGAACCCTAAGGATCTATTTATACTAGTAGGAAAAGTTGGGAACCAATCCTACTCAAATTAGGAATCCTAATTAGTGTTTAAAACTTGAAAAAGTCGACAAAAGAGGGACGTGTCGCGCCTCCATCGCGCCTGGAACGCACTCTGAACTTTGGTGCCAGGAGCGGCGCGTCTTGCAGAGCGCCAAGAAGTTGTTGCCAGCACTTCCCGTTGGCGCAGCGCGCCATCAACACCCCTCTAAACTTTTGGTCCTGGCGCAGCGCGCCTGCCATTATGCCAGGCCTAGGTGCCTCCACACTTAGCCAAATCCTGCACGCCTTTGCAAATTCCTTCCCATTTCAACTCCAATCTTCTTAAGAGTTCCTGAAACAACTAATCACGTGTGTAAGTGCAAAAAAAACCATCACAAGTATAACAAAAATCAAGCTAATAACTAGAAATCATTCTTCAATCTAATTGACTTGTGGGCAAATATTGACAACTTAGGCATATAAATATGCCTAAGACCACACTACAACATTTTAGGACTATGGCCACCCCAGTAAAGTGTAGCCTAAACTAGCAAAAAGTGTGGCCTTTGATAAAAGGCTTCACTTGTGGACTATAAGCAATATTTTTCCAGGGGTGGCCGAAAGAAGCGTAACCTTAGAGTTAAGGAAGTGTTGCCTTATCAGCTACGCTTAAAAGCGTAGCCTAAAAGCGTAGCCTAAAAGGAAAATTTGGCCACACTTTGATGTACCTCATATAGTGACATTTCTATCTCATACAACTACACTTTCAAGCGTGGTCTTTGCTTCCTTATTGTCCACGATTTTAAAGTGTTGCCTTTTCTATCTAATGTATGACAACGATTTTAAAGTGTTGCCTTTTCTATCTAGTGTATGACAACACTTTAAAGTGTAGTCCTTGTCCATGTGCATACCACAATTTACAGCCCTATGGCTACACTGTTAAGTGTGGTAATACTATTTTGGCTATAAAATATTTATATGCCACAATTTCTAATTAAAAAACACCAATTTTGTTTTGCAATAAATAATCTCAAGCATTAAATTGGCTAATAAGTAATTCAAACATATAGATTTGCAATAAACTTCAAAAGATAGTATGTCTTGCGTACATACACATACTTATAAAGCAATATTCTAAATATGTGTACACAATAGTTCAAAAAGTACTCTTACAATAGCTCAATATATTCTAGCAATGAATATATTTCACAAAATCAAACATAATGTATTCAAACTCTTACAATAGTTCAAAAACTCTTCACCATCCATTCAATGAGATCAAATTGACTTGTGGCGACTCTTCAAATTTGATCACCTCCATTTCCCTACTCATTTAAAATGTACAACAAAATCAGATTGCAGCAGTTATAGAAGAGGCAAGAAGTTCCAAATTAATTCCAGATTGCAGCAGTTCCGTATTGCAGATTGCAGACTGCAGATTTTTTGAGTTCACTTTGCAGATTCTGAGGCAAATTAAAACCAAATTGCAGATTGCAGATTACAGTTCCAGTTCTAGTTCCAGATTAATTCCAGATTGCAGATTACAGTTCCAAATTAATTCCAGATTGCAGATTATAGTTCCAGTTTGTTGATTGTAGATTACAATTCCAGTTTGCAGATTTATTGAGTTCCAGATTGCAGATTACCAGTGTCTGAATGATCGTGGATAAGAACAACCAGTTGGTTTCATCCAAATATTATCAGCTCGAATGAGCCTAGAACTCTAGATGTTTTGAAGGAACTTCTAACTCCCATACACATTTTAAGTCTAGATGTTTACTAAACCTTTTCGCTTGGAGTAATCTCTCTAATGTAAATAACTTAGTAGATCTTTTGGATTTTTACAGACCAAAGAGAGAATCTACTGCGAGGACCATGACAACGAGCAGCAAAATATTATGAATTGAGTGACATTTTGTAGCCTCACAAGCATCAAATTCTGAAAGAAATATGTTACCTGAGGTCGAAGGATACGATCCATTTCCAGCATGATATCCTCAAGCAAACAACCTTCATCACGGACTTTATAGTGAGAGAGAAGATTGTTGGCATGCAACAAATCATAAGAGCGTGGGTACGTGGAGAATGGCTCACACCTACAAAAACCAGTCAGCATCATTATAGCACCTTTTAATCAGAATAGAACTTTATAAGGTATAACTAATTCATAACACCCTACCAGTCATGAAAAGTCCCTATAAGACCCCTATCATAAATGGCAGAAAGGGCGTTGTTCATTGTTACAGGAACTACATTCATCACCCAGACCGGCCATTTGTAAAGTGTTGTTTTTACAATTATAAAAATAGGACACTTTAAAAGTGTGGCAATATATGTAAATAGTTGTTGCCAATTATATCATACTGTAACAACGCTTATAAAGTGTAGCTTATACCATTAAAGAGTACACTTTACAAGTGTTGTCAATATTATCGTAGCTAAAAGTTAAAAACTTGGGCTACACTTTAAAAGCGTCCCCAAAAGTATCTTAGGCAACACTTTAAAAGCGTTGTTCAGAATTAGTGTGGCCGTAGGCCTAAAATGTAGCAGTGTAGGTAAAGGAAGTATTCTTCCTTCAACCTTCAGTTTAAATTTTTCTGGACATTGTCTAGATTCTCCAACTGTTAGCTCAACCTCGAAGGCTTCCAAATTGCCAAAACAACATGGGATAAGTTATTTTCTGAAAGGGTAAATTCTTTAAAAATAAACGGTGCTAGAAAAACTATCAAGTTTAGCCAATATAGAGTAGGATTGTTACGTTGAATCACTATCTTACTATTAAGAGATGCTTAGACTTGGACTTTAGTAGTCTTCTCAATCTTGATTGTAATTTTGTCTTTATATTATTTGTTGCTCATTAATCTCCAATTTAATTATGATTTATATTACTTAATATGGGATACACGTGTCGAGAACTAGTAAAATAAAATATGCAAAATATAAGAAACTAATAAAGGAGAAAAAGGGAAAGGGAGAAAAATAAAAGGAGGAAAAAAATGAATAAATAAATAAATGAGAAAAAAGGAAAAATAAAAGAAGAAAAAGAGTATATAAAATATTTTTTTATTAATTTTGATTTTAATAAATAAGTTAGTGATTTTAGTAAAAAAAAAATTATATTTAATTTTCCTATATTTTTATTAGTCTAAAAAAAGTTATATTTAATTTTCCTATATTTTTATTAGTCTAAAAAGAGTTAGCTACTATATTTATTTTTGAATTTTATTGTATTTTAAAAATTAAAAAAAAGGCAAAAGGAAGAGAACAACATTTCACAGGTAAAGAAAGACGGAACTTTTTTCAAAATAAAACAAAAAGACAAAATACGAAAGAGTGTTGATGTCGGACTGAGGAAAAAAATAGCCTTTTAAAGAAATTTTTAAAGGGGTATCAAAGTAAAGGAGTAGAAGCATGTAAATAATTTATGAGCATGAACTTAGTTTTCCCTTAATTTATTGTCCATCTTTAACCTTAAAAAAAAATTCTCTTAAAATTCAACTAAATCCACCTTAAACCTGTACCAACTTCCTCAAATTTTAAAAGATTTGCAATGTAAATATTTCAAAATAACGTAAAAGACGTGTAATTTATAACTTTCGTAGCGATTATTTTGAAAGTATTATGAAAAGATTGTAGTTAAATAAAAGGCATAACACATAAATGTGTCCTTCAATTTGACTTTAGCTCACATTTATATCCTCTAACTTGAGTGTGTACAAATAAATACTTAAACTTATGTAAAGTTGAACAAATAGACAACACTTCCTACATGTCATCCTACTGACAATTTGCGTCCTATGTGGTGTCCAGGGTAGACTCAACAAGATTGGGGGACTAAAGCCAAACCTTAAAGAGGGGCCCCTAATATTATTTTTTAATTTTTTTTTTTCAAAAAAATAATAATCATGTATATATTTATTTAAAATATACTTTTCTAGCCTTTTTAGATGTGAAGTCATTAATTAGTATTTTCTAATCGATTTGTTTTAGCAATTCCTTTTCAATTGATAATATAGCTAATGCATTCAATCTCACATTGTTGATCTTAAATAAGATTTTATCAATTTTAGTTTCGAAAAACTTCTTTCGGCCAAGGCAATAGTTACAGGAATTGTTAACATTATTCTATAAGCAATATATGCATTAGGAAAAGAAACAAGTCTTTTTATTTGATTGAGTATTTCCATTAAATCATTATCTTCTACTTGTATTATTTTTCTTAATAATAACTAAAACGAGAATATATTTACTTACTAACTAAGAATATCAACAATAACAAAATTTCAAGAAAAATTATAAAATAAAGTTAGAATAATAAAACCTAGCTCACGAATTTGATAAGTTGATATAACAATATTGAAATAGTGTTGTGTTCCTTCAATATAATGATTGCTTGTTGCAATTCTTAAAATTTTGAAGAAGACACTCAAAAGCAAATTTTGTTCTTTTATAACTTGTAAGCAACAGTAAATCATTTTTTAGGAGAGAGTTCAATATTGAGAATAAAAATAATAAAATAGAGAATAAAAAAGATGAGTATAAGGTAAATAATAATATAAGGTCAAACTTTTAGGAGATAAATAAGGAAACACAATTTTCCACTTAAGAAAATTATTTTCAAAAAATGTTTCATTCCCTTAGAAAAGTGGGGAAAACTAATGGTTATTTTTTTTTTTATACTTCTTACATGGTTTTTGTTAATTTGAAAATACATATAATTTTAAGTAATATATATAAGTATTTTTTTTAAAATTGGGGGCCCCAAAAAATATGGGGCCCCAAGCAATGACTTTAGTGGCCTAGTGGTTAAGACGTCCCTGGTGGTGTCTTACGTATATTACGCCACGTAGGACTTATGTGTCTACTTGTTCACCAGTCAAAAGGGTTATAAGCCTTTTGATCTAACTAACAAGAAGCTTTTTTGTCAGTAGAGATGTGTATTTTGTGGAAAATGATTTTCCTTTCCAATCCAACTCTTCTATCAGATGAAGGTGTTATGGATGCAAATCCTTTTGTGGTGATAAGGGATGAGTCTCCACCAGTGGATCCTGCTGCAGAGAAAGTATTGAACACTACCATGGAACATGTGGTAGGACCTCCTCCTCATGTTGAACATGCAAGAAGATCCGGTAGAGGCGTTAAACTTCCCACCTGGTTGCATGATTTTGTTCATAAGCATGTCAAACAGCCCACCTCTTGCCAGTATCTTATGTAAAACTATTTGTCATATGATGGTTTGTCTGATCCCTACCTCCAAGTCTTATGTAATCTTTCTACTATTAAAGAACTTGAGTCTAATGAGGAAGTTATGCAACATCTTGAGTGGATTGAAGCCATGAACTAGGAGCTGCAATCATTAACTAACAACAAGACCTGGTCTTTGGAATCTTTGCCTACTGATAAGAGGGCAATTGGGTGTAAATTGATTTTGAAAGTCAAATACAATGCTTAGGGTCATTTTGATAAGTACAAGGCTCGGTTAGTGGCCAAAGGTTACATTCAACAGGAGGGATTAGACTATCAAAATACTTTTTTCCCTGTAGTGAAGATGGTAACAGTTAGGATTATGCTTACTTTAGCTGCTATGAAAGACTGGAAATTACATCAGATGGATATTTTCAATATCTTCTTACAAGGATACCTATTGGAAGAGGTATACATGGTTCCTCCTCCTAGTCTTTTGAAATAGGGGGAGTCCTCTCTTGTGTGAAAGATGGAAAAAATTCTAAATGGCCTTAATAAGCCTCTAGGTAATGTAACTTGAAACTTACTGTGGCCCTAGTTGCACCTGGGTTTTCATTAGAGCCATCATGATTATTCCCTTTTTACCAAGACTGATGGCACATACATAGTTCCGATTCTGATTTATTTTGTTGATTGATCATCACTGACTCCTATTTTTCACTTATCGAGGAAGCCAAGCATTTATTACATCATCACTTCAAAATCAAGGACCTGGGGAGCTGAGATATTTCCTTGGTGTTGAAATTGCCAGAAGTCATCAAGGCATTCTTGTGTGCCAAAGGAAGTTCGCCGTAGACCTAATTGTAGATATAGGATTATCTGGCTCTAAACCTTCTAGCACACCTTTGGAAGCAAATCAGAAGCTCACTGGTGTGGAGTTTGACCAAGATTGTGAAGGTGATGAAAATGATGAACTGCTCACATATCCAAGAAGCTATCAAAAGCTGGTAGGAAAGTTGTTGTATCTAACAATGACTAGACCAGATATAATCTTCACCATCCATAAACTTGAGTCAATTCATTCATAATCCCAAAAAGTCTCACAGAAGCAGCTTTGAGAGTGGTAAGATACTCTAGGACTTGCTTGGGATTCTATTGTCATTAAAAAGCTCTACACAACTTTCAATGTATTATGATGCTGACTGGGGAACTTGTCCCATGAGTAGGAGATTAGTCCGTGTATTTATAGTGAAGTTGGGGAAATCCTTGACTAATGCAGTTACAGAGGCTGAGTATAGGAGTATGACTAATGCAGTTGCAGAGATATTAAGAACTGGGATTCAAATTGCAACTTCCTGTGAGATTGCATTGTGACAGTAAGGTTGCAATATAAATTGCGGCAAACCCAATATATCATGAAAGGACTAAACATATAGATTGCCACTTTATTAGAGAAAAAAATACAAGAAGGTCTGATACACACGGAACACATCAATACTACATACACTACAACTTGTTGATATCCTAACAAAAAGCTTGGGGAAGACGCAACATGACTTTCTGTTAAACAAACTGGGAATGCTCAACGTGCTGATATCCTGACAAAATCTGTCGTGCATTTGCATAAGTTGTTAAAGTGTGATTTCAAGTGAATATAAACTTTCTTTGTACCTTGATATTATAGCTTACCCGTGTCTTCGTTGCCTCCGCTGCCAATGTAGACATGGAAATCTGTTAAAAAATCACCTCGCGTTGAGGTCTTTCACAAATACTGAGGGATTGAAGGAGAATCAGAAGTTTTGAAAATTGTGATCTAAAACCCTCTTTGATAATAAGGTGACTGACTATAAATCATGTCATTAGGTAAAAGAAGGATTTTAAAATCAAATTATTTTTATTTATTGAAAAGTGACTTCTTTTTAGACGGACTATAAGAAAAGTACGTGCCATACGGTAAAATAGAAGGAGTAATAATTAAAAATTAGCTTGAATCTAAAGCACATGAACAATAATGAACCTGCCTCTTTTTTGGAAAAGTAAGTAATAATTAAAAAGGGTAATGCTAAATATTGGCCAGAATTTGGCCTGAAAGGCAAAAAGACTATAATATCCTTATTTCAATTTTTGCATTTATTCCATCATATTTTTCCCTCCAAAACAAAAGTAACTTTTTTTCTATTTTCCAAACTCCTTAAACTACTAAAATACAAACTTTTTGGCTACCAAGGGAAGTAAAAGTGTTTTTGTGTATATTTATGTGTGTATAGTTCATTCGATTTTAAAAAAAAAATATTGTTCAGTTAATTAAAAAAATTGTAATTTCATTTTTATACATTAATATTTTAATTTCGTTTTTATACATTAATATTGTTTTCATTACTATACCATACAAATTATGTTCT
>JAJOOO010015073.1:0-20910 GCA_029582685.1 Solanum piurae | reverse complement strand
GTTGTGAATTTTAAAAATATTTATTATATATATTTTAAGTAGTGTTTTACTTGTTAAGATTTTGTGAATAAATATTTTTAAAATATCAATATAAAATCAAGACTATATTTTTTATATATCTTTTACATTTTAGGGTCATTAGCCCACTAAATTTTCTTATTAGCCCAAGTTCATTACTCCATTATAACTATGAATCTTTGACCTCTTTTACTTTTATTTTTATGCCTAATTTTTCACTTCTCCTTTATTGTCTTGTTTATGAAAATAATGATCATGTAATGTTTTTTTACTCGGATGAATCTTATGAATGTTGTATCTTGTCTATTATGTATTTGTTTTGTAAATATTCACTGAAGCATGTGTAATTCATGAATGAATTGATGTATGTATTGATGTCGTGTCCATCGGACATCAACGTTCGCATCCTTTCTAAGAGGAAAATGTTGTTCGTTTTTTGGTTGAAGGGCCAACCCATGGCCCGCTTAGGGCTGGGTTGGACTGCTATTTTATCGGCCCTTTAATTAAAAGGGTCAGCCCGTCCCAACCCATTTAACTCTCTAGCCCGTTAGGGTTGGGTTGGGTTGGGTTGGGTTGGACCAGCCCATTTTGACAGCTCTACTCCAAACAATGAAGAGATTTGTTCAGCACGTAATATAGCTTCAATCGGTAGAAAAAGGAATCAAGACCTAAACAAAGTATACAATCCCCAGTGATGAGGTATTTGTACAGCGAAACATACCTGGTAGGCTTCTATGCCTGAAAGGAATCTAACAGCTCCAAGATATATTCTTGGCATTTTTCAGTGCTCCTTCTACACCAGTAATATACACTTAAAGACATCTAAACTTTACATGAGAGATATGACCCTTTTCCCCTCTAAATTCTACAATACAGTACTTAAACATCGACAACAAAGACATTAAAAGAGATGCTAAATTTGGTATCCAATCGATTCAACAGGTCATTCTGTGACAGCACAGTTTCTTTTTAACTTAAATGGGGAGAATGACATATATCTACCATGCTCAAAATGAGGGGTAAGAAAGATTTCCTATTCATTCACGGGAGAGTTTTTAAAGCCACAACCAATTCCAAGCACAAGAAGTTCAGTAACCACATAAATGTTGTCTAACTCATACCCTTTTCACCAAAACAAACATTTTTGCCACCAAAAAGAACTTTGGTTGCAACGCAGATCTCACCTAGTCTCTCTTACAGAAGCAGAAATAAAAAGTAAGGAAAATAACAGGAGACAAAATTTACTTATCAAGTTCGGTGGTGGTGGTGGTGGTGGTGGTGGTGTTTTGTTTTTTTTTCTTTTTTATTTTGGTGGTGTCACTCCCTCCGTTCTCTATCTGCTAATTTTTCCCCTTAGAAATAATCAAATGTGAGTCACATGACTGTCAAAGGACCTTAGTCCCATAATTTTTATAATACCTATCTCGAAATAGCAATACAATACAAGATGAGGTCCCACCCATGCTACATGTTATATGTTGATTTTAATGTGTTAATTGACGAAAAACGCAAGGGTATCAAAAAAGCTTAAACTATGGAGAAGCACTTTAGAGAGTGAGGGTTATAGGAGACGTAGAAGTAAAACTGAAAGCAGTGAGTATGTTATTCATAGAA
Organism: Solanum piurae; assembly: GCA_029582685.1. NCBI lineage: Eukaryota > Viridiplantae > Streptophyta > Magnoliopsida > Solanales > Solanaceae > Solanum > Solanum piurae. The sequence goes on along the minus strand of JAJOOO010015073.1, from coordinate 19,278 downwards.
TTAAAGAAGATGATTGAAATGGGGAAGTGTTATCAAAGTGTTACATTATAGAATAATGCCTACCAAAGTAAAAAGTTAAGTTTCATAAAATAACCTTTTCACCGGAAATGTTAAATGTCATAGTGGTTAGAATTAGCTCAGTAAAATAAATTTTGGCAAGGCCCATTAGCTCTGTTGGTTAGAGCGCCATGCTAATAACGCAAAGGTCGCAGGTTCAAGACCTACATGGGCCAGACTTGGTTCATATTCTTGCCCCAAACTCCACTTATGGGATTACAATGGTTTGTTGTAATGTTATATCATAGTGAATGTTGGGCAGCTAAAGTCCAACATATTCAGATGAATGGTGCAGAGATGTAAATGCTAAGATTGATGTGTGGTCATACACGATTAGATAAGACTAAAAATTACCACATTCACCAGAAGGTACAAGTAGCACACATTGAGGATAAAATGAGATAAGGTTGTTTGAGAGTCGAGTGAGATGGTTTGGTCATGTCTACATGACCTACAAATGCACAAGTTCATAAGTATGAAACTATGGTGAGCGCAATTGTTGAAGAGATATTAGATAGACCTAAAATTACATGGCAAGAAATTGTCTCAAAAGACCTACAATTTCTTGGAATCAATGTGGACTTGGTTAAAGATAGGGCGCAATGGAAGAAAAAAATCCATATAGGTGTTATCTAATAGTTGGGAATAGGTTTTAGTCTTGTTAGTACATTGATTTTAAACCTTTTATTTTTCTGGGAGTATTTTGGCCTATCATAGATTTATATGCCTGTAAAAATATAATGAAATTTTACTATTATAATTATTTTCTTAATATATATTTATCATGTTTCACTTTTATTTTTATTTAGTATGATGATAATATGAGTTAGCTTTAATGGAAAAACATGGTTAGTGAGGACTCATATAGCCAACCCTATGGGACTGAGGTGTAGTTGTTGTACTATCTCAAAACAGCATAACTTCAAGAAATTCAACCAAATATGTCCCATTGTATCAAGGGCCGGGTTTTTTTTTTGTATTAACTTGCACACAAATGCAAAGGAAGAACTTATGGTTGCACTGACATGCTTTCGAATACGGAGGCAGAATGCTAAGAGAGTAACAAAACTAGCTTGGCTATGTATATGGTAGTTTTGCTTCATTGCGTTTTCTTGACTTCTCATTTCTTAGGTTCTTTACGAAGAACCAATAGACATCATTTCTGTTCAAGAATTAGTTACACTATTCTTCTCTTTCTATCAACAGAAAGTTTCTTTTAACCTCTGAAGGAGGAGGACCAAATCGGGTACACTGCTCTACACAACAGAATTAAACACAGCAGGAAAAAATGGCGCAATCCACAAAGCAGCAGAAAATGAAAACAGCAACTGGCAGGCAAGAGTACATAGATTAAAAAAACTTGATATTTAAATTTTTAAGGAATAGAACTTATAACTTCCTATTTACAAATGTTAGTCAAGAGATACTCAACAAACAGGTCCCACTCTAGTAGCTACTGACCATGACCATAGAAACAAGTTTTTTATTGCAATTCCGTTTTTTTTTTTTTTTGGGAGGGGGAAGGGGGGATGCATTGAGCTGATCAGGTTGCACCAAATACATGGCGATACGTATTCACACTTGTCATTAAAATGAATCGGTAGTAGAAAGACAATATGATGTTTGCCTCCTCAACAAAGTATAGCCAAAAGAACGAAAACCAAATTATTCTAGTGGACACTGTTTTGAAGAGCATAAAATATCACCTCTTTTATGGCATACAAGGGTAACCAACAGCCAAGGTCATAGTAAAGAATACAAGAGCATTGGCGCAAGCACACCATAAAGTAAACAACTGAAACTGGTTTTTTATTATCGGCGAGATCATCAGAATTTTGGATTCTTACTGAAGTACCTTTTCTGATGGAGTACTTGTTATGAATTTGGTTAACAATTGACAAGTTGAACTGGGCATATCTACTCCACCCGTAAGGTAAATTAGTTGAATCAGCAACATCCAGATACATGGACAGGTAATCAACATTGTTCCCCTTGGGAAAAATTAAAATCCGCCTGGCAAAACAGAAACAGCAGAAAAGTGGTCATCATGGGATTATGGAAGTAGCTTTAAACTTGCAAGTAGCATGGAGAGATTAACAATACCATTTATAGCCACCGACAACAAAAGGGTCAGAGTATAGTTTCTTTACATTCAACCTAGAGAAGTTTTCTATCTTCCAAGTAAACCTTGAAGTTTGAGGATCCTCTGGTGGCTGCTTTTCCACATCATTGCCGGTTTCTGCTTGTGCTAACAGGCAATTAAGGAGGAACTATTAGAAAAAAACTTGAAAGCCCATTCTCAAGAAATTAGCATAATATATAGTGAACAATCAACTGATGGCTGAATATCATAAAATTTAGCAGGTTGTGGTTAAGATGCAGTCTGTAATCCTTCCCCGGTCCCTATATCTGCAAAGACATATTCATGGAACAAATGCCCATATGCTACATGAGCATTTACCACACCGCTTCGGTAGATAGATAACCAAGGACACTAGAGATGTAACAGAACAGTTAAGATACCCTGGAAACAACAAAGTGGCTCTGGTTTAACTTTAAACAAATACTGCAAAGGGTAGGAATCTTCAATTTTCCCACACGTCATTCATCAAACACGCCATCAGAAAAATAGTGAAAACACAATGATCATACAAAATAAGAACTGAAATCATATATTCCAGCACATATAAATACAACAAACGGCAAACAAAACAGATACTAGGAAATCTGCCGTTTTCATAACCCTTGGATTCTTTAAGGACGAGATTTCACCATTACCAACAATGTAAACTATCACATCGACACATCCCAGCCCACTAGTGATATTGTCCACTTTGACCCTAGGCCCGCACGGGTTTAAAACACGTCATTAGGGTCTAAGACTTGCTTCCTTATATACCCAGCATCTCTCCCATGTTTTGTTGATGTGGGATTCGCCTATGGTGTTTCATACACTCCCCTTTAGGGACTCAACGTCCTTGTTGAGATTTGCCTCACCGTTGTTCAAGGTCACATGCAAAGTGGCACTGATACCATATTTGTCACAACCCAACCCACTAGTGATATTGTCCGCTTTGGACCTAAACCTGCACGGGTTTAAAATTTAGGGTCTAAGACTTGTTTTCTTATATACCCAACATCTCTCCCGTAGATGTGGGATTCGCCAAGGGTGTTTCAATAACCATAAAAAAAATACAAGGTGGAATCATAATTTCCTCCTAAAACTATTCCCTCAATTGATCAAAGGGTGTGGCCTAGTGGTCAATGAAGTGAATCAAGATCTATGAGAGGTCTCAGATTCAAATCCCAATAGGTGACACAAACACTAGGTGATCTCTTTCCATTTGTTCTAGCCTTTGTTGGACAAAGTCCGTGGAATTAATCGAGGTGTGCATAAGCTAGCTTAGACACCACGGCATTAAAAAAACTATTCCCTCAAACGCTTAGAATCATTACAGACAAATTACTTCCTTCTTGCTTCCTTTTCCCTTGCATTTCTCTATTTGCCAACATTTAACCTAATAGAACCATTAAATCCCAGTACAATGTCTCCAAAACCTAGCAATGCCATAGTTGAAAAAAACTAAAACAAACCCAAAAATTAGAACTTCAAAATTTACCTTCCATAGGCTGAGGTCCTTCAAATACCAAATCTGAACGTGGAACAAGCATCTCCTCCTCTTCCTGCTACCCCAACATAAGTAAAAAACGAAATCAACAAAAACCCAGAAGCATAAACACCACCAAATCGATTTTAAAACAGAAAACTAAAACTCCAATAAAAACTGAATCCGCCAATTGAACATGTATACAGTCTAAAACAATAAACATAAACTAAAAACTGAAATCAACGAAAACCCACAAGCAGAAAAAATCCCTAAACTGATTTTAAACACACAAAACAAACTAAAACTCAAAAAAAAAATTGAAACAACCAAACGAACATGTCTGTGTGTACTGACTAGAAAATCATACAGAGGGCAAGAAATAGTGAGACTTACATCGGTAGGAGCAGGAGTCATTATGGTCATTCGATGAAAAATTGAAGAGAATTTTGAGTTGATTTTGCTGTAATTTTGAGAAGAAAACTGAAAGTGAAATCGAGAGATCAATTGTAAATAGGAAATCGCCAGAAGCTGGCCAAAAAAAATATTGTTTGGAAAAAGAGGAGAAGGGTATTTTGGGTAGTTGACATTTTTTACCTTTTTTATACTTTAAAAAAATATTTTTTTTGTATAACCAATAACATATGTTCAGTGTAATTTCATAAGTGTAATCTGAACAGAATGATGTCGAACCTCGATTCAGATAAAGCATTTCAAAGTAGATTTGAAAAGTAAATATATTAGTAAAGAAATAATTTTACAAATAACATATAAAAATAGTAAACACGAATAAATTATATGATAATTTAAGCAAAAGAAGCAACATGTAATAATACGATATTTGAAATATGATTCTTAAATTATGTCGTAAGCCACATTTAAATCTCTCAAAATATCAAAAAATTAGTGTATTTGTCATTTTTATTTGCCAGATAATATCTATGTTTAATTACTCACTTGTTTAATTGGAAGTATACCTAAAATTGGTATTAAAATTAAAATTATTATAAATAGAAGGTATGATAAGTTATCGAGATTACATTCATGAATAGTGGTGTACTTGTGTCAATAATATGATTCAATCGGTTATTTTATAAATTTTATATCATTTAAAAAAAATATATATATAATTAAAATTATACTTTTTGAAATCATTCTATCATCTCAATTAGTCTTGATTTCTGTATATATCAATAAATTTTAATTATTTTTTTGTTTAATTTAAATTTAAATATTATAGAAGAGTCTCAAATAGTAAACGTTATATTATGGTACTATGCATACTATTGTAGAGGTTTGACAATAATTATATAGACATTTTTACTAATAAAAAATAATTTATTATTCTTTTTAAGCCTATCATACAAAGGGGCCAAATCCCGAGAAAGATTTTTGTAAAATGAGGAAATATAATTTAGGCTTCCCAAAAATCTTTGTAATTGAGTTCGATCAGTAATAACATCGGAAAATTTTGAAGCGAAATCAATAGATCGCTGAATGGGAGTAATCTTTTCCTGACAAATGAGATGTCCTAAGAATCGGACCTCTGTCTGAAACAAACTCATTTTAGGTTTAGATATAACCAAACCATTTTGTATAACAATTTTCTTGAAAATGTCTAGATGTTTAAAATGCATTTCCAAAGTTTTTGAGTAGACTAAAATATCATCAATGTAAACAATAATGAAATCTAAATAGGGATTGAATATATCATTCATGATTTTTTGAAATTCTGAAGGAGCATTTTTCAATCCGAAAGGCATTACATTCTATTCGTATTGACCGAAAGGGACATTAAATGCAGTCCTATAAGAATGTTCCTTAAAAAATCTGAATCTGCCAATATCCTGATTTTAAATCAAATTTTGAAAATAAATTAGCGTCATATAATCTAGACAGCAAATCTCTTTTATTAGGAATAGGGTACCTAATCCATTTTAAATATTTATTATGACGAATCTATCAGTTCCTGTCCATATAATGTTTTTGTCTGAGGGTCTTTCTTCATTAGTTTATCCCAAAAGTTATTATAAAATACTCTGTATAAACAAGGGATTTGTTCTTCTGTAAAATCCACTTTTGGGTTCCATTTATGGATCCAAGGAATAGAAAATTCAACGAAGAAATATATCTGTTCAATATTCTGTAAATAACTAATATGATCTTGTTGGTATAACCTGTTAAGATCTGGAGAAACTTTAACCCATTCTTTATATAATTTAAGAAATGGATTAGGCAATATTTTAATTGTTGGCCCGTGATATGACCATCAATCTAAACTTAATAATTATTATAAATAGAAGGTATGATAACTTATCGAGATTACATTCATGAATAGTGGTGTGCTTGTGTCAATAATATGATTCAATCGGTTATTTTATAAATTTTATATCATTTAAATATATATATATATATATATAATTAAAATTATACTTTTTGAAATCATTCTATCATCTCAATTAGTCTTGATTTCTGTATATATCAATAATTTATTTTTATTTTTGTTTAATTTAAATTTAAATATTATAGAAGAGTCTCAAATAGTAAAAGTTATATTATGGTACTATGCATACTATTGTAGAGGTTTGACAATAATTATATAGACATTTTTACTAATAAAAAATAATAAATTAACAAACATGGAAAATAACAAGAATATATATGCATCTCATTAATTTACATTAATGTAAAAGTTAGAATTAAGTTTGCAATATAGACATACAAATTACAATTATACCTTTTATGATTAGGGCTAACAAAACATTCGTAGAGGACTTTTAACCCAAAAAGAAAAAAAAAACTCCTTAGGCCTTTAATTATTTGTACTTAATGCAAATTTAAATTTAAATAATTCAGATCTTAATATCCTTAATAGGTATTTTCAAGTTGATAGTTTTTCCTATTTTAGTTTTGAGGTACATTTTGCTTTATTTCCCTTTTTATATTATTTTAAAAGTTTCATACACCATGTTTTTCATACATATTTGAGGATAAGACATTTAATAATATCGTATCAAAGGAATCTAATTAAGTCATGTCTATTTATTTAAAAATATTCACACTTTGTTCATATTAACATGTCATTTTTATTAAAAAAAAATAATTAATATTATATTTGTCTATCTTTATTTGTCCACTATACAAACAATAATAATCCAACAATGTTTGTCTGTTTTTAAAATATCAATAAATAATTTACCCTGTTTTGTGTGTCTTACCTTTGTTATTAAATACTATTCAATATCTAATACATTTTCCTAAACATTAAATTTAATATATTCAAAAGGAAATGTAGTAATACTATTACTCTTATTATTTGTTGTTTCTTAGGTGTGTGTCAAGTTAATAATGGACAAATATTGTTGTATATGGGAGTAATTTCACAAAATCAATGCATAAATGACATTATTCTCCCTCTTTTACCATTGAAAGTTATTAACCTTGAGAATATAAATTTGACCAACATAAGAAAATTAAGTAGTAATTTTTTCATGTTCATTGATCAAATTAATAATCAAAATAAATTAATTCATGTTCATTTTATTGAAAACTCGACTTCAAGAAAACACCAAATAAGAGTATAATGATAAAGTTATCTAGCTTCTAAAGGGGCGTGAATCTAAAACAGTAACAACTAAATAGGAATAAAGAGAGTAATAGACTTAACCATTTTGAAAAGCACTTCTTATAATTCTAACTTAATTTCTCTATTGCTTTCAATCATTAAATATTATATTTTTTTTGTTTCCACCTGATATCCTGAGTCCACATTATTGCCCTGACTTAATTCGAATCGCGTAATCATTAAGTAATACCAACCCTTCTCTTCCTCTCTTTTTTATAACAACGCTCAAGAGTCAATAAGCTATAATTACAACACGCCATTTTTTATAATATAACAATGTCAATTAATGTAGAACTTGAAATTCAAACAAGTTAGTTATTACACAAACACTTATAATTATTTAATTATTAATAAAATAATAAACATAAATAATTAAAGAAATATAACAAATTAATATATTCAACAACTTCCAATAAGTATTGTCAAATAAATTTGGCTATGCCTTAAATAGTTCTCAAAGTAGCTATATGTGCACTTGGCCCAAACTCTAATCACTCCAAAAGCCCATTTAAAAATTCGAAGGCCCAATAATTTCTAATTACATTCGAATTCTTATTAATTGGGGATTTTTGAAATTAGGGTTTATCTCTGCTCCCTTTTTCTCCGCTTAAAACCCTAGCCAAATCGATTGGAATTTCACTGTAAAAAAATGGGTAAGCGAGAGAAGAAGGAGAAGAAATCAGCAAAATCAGATGTTATGGAGGTAGAGGAATTAGCAGAGGTAAAAATTAAGAAATCTAAGAGAGTGCGAAGTAAGAAAAGAAAAGAAGAAGATGAAGATGATGATGTTGAAGCTAATGAAGATCTCAGCTTGAAAATTGTTGAGAAAGCTTTGCTTCGTGGGTGCTCAACTAAAAATGGCGAAGTTGTAGTTGTTACAGATTCGAAGAAGGAAAAGAAAGAGAAAGAGAAAAAGAAGAAGAAGAAGGAAAAGAATGTTGAGATTCCAGAAGACCCTGTAAGTAGTTAAATTTAGTCTGAAAATTGGTGATATTGCATTGATGATGTTTTATGCATTATTTATTAGCTTAACTAATTGTTTTGATTTGAAGTTGATTGATTTATGTGATTTTTTAACTTTGTTATTCAGCAGGTGTCAAGTGGAATAGATAAGGGGTTTCAGAGCTTCTGTAGTGATATGTCTATGGTAATGTGAATTTGCTTCTGCACACTTAGCTGTTTGGCGTTTTTGCATGTTCTATATTCACCACTGTGTTTTTGCTTATTGGATCACCAATTTCAGCATAAATATTCAGTTTAATTAAGTTTTATCTTTCTCAAACCAATAAACATGAGTGGAGGTATAGTTTTAAGGCTTTAAGCGGCTAATAGAAAACCGGTAAAGGAAATGACACCTATTCACAAAAAAGTAGAAAACCGAAATAACTACAAAAGAAGATAGTTCTTACCATTAACAATGACAAGAACATACCCAAAGGCTTTTTTGGATAGACCCTTGGCTCGATAGACAAGTACTTACCATTAAAAGAAGTTATTGTTTCTTGGGATGATTTGTTTGAAGGAAAAGGAAGGAATGAATGAAATGCTATCCCTTTTCCATTCCAAGTTCTCTTTTTTGAGATGTCCAATAATTTTTAAGATAGCGATCATTTTGTTATATACTTGTTTTTGCACGACTTTCAAGAATTTTAATTCATTATACTATTCAGACCTATAAAATGATCCATCCTGCTATCCAGTTTGAACTTTGATTTCATGTTTTGAATCTATTGTCTTTTAGATTAGCATCCTATAACATACATGTCAAATTACTACCCAGTCAAATGGTGTTAAGCAAGTGGACACAGTTTTTAAGATGAGTGAATTATAAAGACATAAAACAATCAAACTTAAAAAGAAACCCTTATTGTAAATTTGTAATAACGTTTTTTACTTGAGTTGGATTTAGAGGCACAAGTTGTTACTGAATTGTAATAGAGACTGATAATAATTTGGATAATTGGATTGCTAATGTACCTTCAGGGATGAACTTTGGTCCTGATGTTTCGTGTTCAAAAGAAATCCTTTAAAGTTTTTTATAACTAATAGTACCATTCTGATATGATACTCTACATGTTTAGCTCTCAGTACAGTGAGTTTAGAGAATTGTGCTGTCCTAACAAAGAAGGTCAACCAAAAATTTGGAACATCTTTTTTGTTCCATAAGTCGCTCCTCTTCGTCACATTTTTGTTTCATATGTCACTCCTCTTCATTCTTTCTATTGTATACTGATGATGGTTGTTCTCTGATTATGTCAATAATCACAGAACATGTGAATAAAGCTTATGTAACCCCATTCCTTTGAAACCCGAAGTAAGTCTTAAAGAGACGTTTATCTTTTGTCAACAAAAAATCATTTACACAAAAGTTAGTTTTATCTTCCTCTTCTACAATGAGTTGCAAGGTTAAATCTGTATTTGTTTTCATGTTTAATTTGGAAATCTGGAAAATGAATTACTAATGGTAGAAAAAATTGAGCTTGATCACTGATATGTACGTTTATCTTCTTGACTGTTTTAGGTGGATGGAATGAAAGAAGAAGAAAATGTGGTTAGTATAGATATGAATGTTGCTGACAGTGCAGCTGAAAAAAATCCTGTTGATATGTCTAATGGTGTTGTCCTACGAAGGCTTCTTGTGAGTTGAAGTAATATGATTTGAACTGTTGTTTTTCACAAATCCAAACAATCTCTTGAATGGCTTAGCTGGTCTATATCTTTATTATTCATTCTGTGATCTCAGCGGGGGCCCAGATACTTTGATCCTCCAGACAGCAGTTGGGGGACGTGTTATAATTGTGGTGAAGAGGGTCATACGACAGTCAGTTGTACTTCAGCCAAACGCAAAAAACCATGTTTTGTTTGTGGGAGTTTTGATCATAATTCTAAACAGTGTACAAAGGTTAGTGGTTGAAATAGCTGCCATTATTATGTGTCCCCTTTGTGATTATTTCACCTTGTTAATCTCCTCACAATTGTTGAATTACTTAAGTGGGAAGTTTGATCTTATGTTTCAATTTTTTGATTGACTAATATTGTGAGTCTCAGTTTTTTGACGCGCACTTCCGTGCAATAAACAAAAGACATCACCACCAAGTCAATGGTATTAGGTATAGAGGGTCTGTAAATGTTTGTCGACTTCAAAGTTGGATCTTTGGCGAGAATTAGTTATACTTCCTACTAAAACAATGTCTGATGTGAATGAATGTCAACAAAGCCATTCAAATAACTGTGTACTCCTTAGCAATTGAGGTTCACAAAAAAGGGGTAAGAACTACTATGCTGAACCGGAATGCTAACTGCTAATTTCTAAACTGCCTCTTCTGACCAAACATTACAACTAGATCATAAGTTCTATCTTTTTCTGCAGTCCTCAAAGCAACTTTATTTTTCATAGTTCAGCATTGCCTCTCCCTTATCTGACACGTTATTTATATCAACTTGCCTATTCCTCCTGTCTTCTTAGCAGGGTATGGTTCATCAGTAGAACCAGTGAAGTGTATGATGATTGTTGTTCTACTTAGATACTGTTGTAAGTTGTAGAATCATAGAAGTGCCATCTGTTGCATGACTGCACATACTTTTTCTCTTTGTTTAATCTTTTTGGTAGGTTCAGACCTCATTGGTAGGTTCTTTGCTAACCAGAGTATATTGCACATTAGTATTCTGAATACCCGAGAGGAGCGTCTATATGAAATTAGGTTTATCCTGGATTTTGAAACAAATATATTATCTAGACCTTAAAATTCCAATCCTATTTCAATTTTGGTCTTAGGAGTATATATCTCAGTCTGCTGATTATGAACAGGGCAAAGAGTGTTTCATCTGCAAGAAGGGCGGTCATCGTGCTAAGGATTGCCCTGAAAAAAAACAACGAGGATCTGAGAGTTCAAGAATGTGCTTAAAATGTGGGGATTCTGGGCATGATATGTTGTCATGCTGGAATAACTATTCTGCTGATGATCTAAAGGTATTGCTGAAGAAACTTTAACTTGAAATTGATTTTTTTTTTTTTTTTGTGCTTAATCATCACTTTTCCTGTTTTCATCTTGACCTCTACAGGAAATACAATGTTACATTTGTAAGAGTTTTGGTCATCTTTGCTGTGCAAGCTACCCTGATGGTGGTCCGAGTGAAATATCCTGTTACAGATGTGGTCTACTAGGCCATACCGGTTTGGTAAGTAAATGGCCATGAAACGTCATGACTCCTGTGTGTGTGTGGTCTGTGTTTCTCTTGTCCTTGTTCAGGAATCCTTTTGAATGCTGCAATTTCAACTTGCACATGTTCAATGCAGGCATGCACAGGATCTCGTGGGGAGACTAGTGGTACATGGCATCTTAGTTCTTGTTATAGGTGTGGCGAAGAAGGGCATTTTGCACGAGAATGCACTAATTCCAATACAGTGAGTTATATATCTGTGATTGACAACTGCTCATTTGCACCCTTCCATCCCCTTTTCTCCAAATTCTGTCTTTCTCTTCCTTTATTGGTCATTTCTTGCTTCCTACTCTAAATCTCTTCGTTGCAATGTTACCTTATTGTGTGTTTATTGTATGTTTAAAGGTCAATAAGTGGAATCGGGAATCATCAACACCGAAGAAGAAAGTGTTCAAGGAAATAAAGGAAAATTATGAGTTCCGATCTGCTCCTCATGATTATGGTAAGGCAAGGAAAAAGAACACAGAATATGGAGGAGGATATGCATCAGGGTACAATACAAAACAAAGAGCTGGTTGGATCGCCGATGATCCTGAAGACTTTCCTCGATCCAATGGTTGGAGATCTCCTTCAACTCCTGGACATAGGAGAGCCAGGACATCCAACTTTGGTTCTGGTGATCATTCTTCTGTTTCTTATTCATCTAGAAAATCCAACAGGCTTGATTTTGATGATTCAACTTCTTATGGATCAGTCAAACATCATCATCACCATAGGTTCTCAGCTTCTCGATTTGGCAACAGCAGTCACGATGGGAGGAGAAATTATGAATGGTAACAGATATCCTTTTATCATCTCCCCTTGTTTTGGATGACCGAAAAATCCATCCGAAACCAAACCTTGGGCCAACTGCAGACTACAAACCTCGAGGTACTGAACTTAGTTTGCTTGGCACAAGGCCCGAACTTGTGACCTAAGACACAAGCCCCTCAACCTTGCCATTTGAGCTGATGGCTTGATCTTGGGGTAAAAAGTCTGTAGACCCTTCCTTCGAGGGCGCCTTACCGAAAGGGTTGCCCCTTTGCAACCCTGAAACCCAGGGGAGGCATCTCCTTTCCTTTTTTAATTATTATTATTAATATAAATTTGATTACATTGTTGTTCTCCTGATTAAGGGGCATGTGAAATTAGGTTTCGTCAATTGCTTAGCCTATGTAATTCCAATTATTCAGTGGTGTATCGTTTATTGATGTCTTGTTGAAATTTACTCACCTTGAGTTGTTTTACTATATGGTCAAAGATTTTGTTAAAATTATTTTTGAATTTTGCTGTTCTGTATAATCATTCAAGTATCAAGAAGATTGCGTTTTCAAATTATTTGTAATTTGTATAAAAACTCGATGTGAGCTTGTCATACACATGCATAAATTTCTAATCAAACCTTATAGTAAAACGTATATTAAAAAATAGATATACCTCTACTATCAATTACGATGACGAGGTTTAGAACTTTAATTGAATTCTACAAACCTCAATTATCCTTCTAATAACTGTAATCACATAGACTATTAGCATAATTGCATGCAATATTGATAAATTAAATTGTAATTATAGAATCACTTCTCAAACTTTATTTAATTGTCAAAAAAATAAAAAATGCAGGAGGAAATCCAATAATTTGATTGGAATAAGAACATTACTTATGTATCATAACATGTAAGGTGGCGAATTTATAACCAAAAATTGGGCACGTAAAATGGTGCTTTTTTTCTTAAAATTAAATATTTTATGTATATATAAATATCCTAAAATTGATGTCATATTATCGGTTGACACTGTACAAAAAAATGATGCACTTGATTAAATGCCCGTTATTTAACTAAAAGACTAGAAGTCAATTCTCACATGATAAAATTTAGTGATGCAACCATATTTTAAAAAAAAAATATTAAGTTCACTTCTGATTTCTGAATATATACGAGACAAATTAAATGTAGGAGTGGAAGATTATATTATTTTTTTTAAAAAGGAAAAAATCAGAAGTTATTGATGAAGGGAAGAGAAAAATGGAAAAATCTGATCGTTACATCACGTAAAATGATGTATCCAACTGATCATACATCACATAAAGTAACGTCCTGATACATCGCATAAAGTGATGTATCCGACTGATACACCGCGTAAAGTAAGAATTTTTATAATTTTTTCAATTGATAGGAAATTTTAGAGAATATAGTAAAATAAATTGGGTATTTAGGTAATTTTTTTAAAATTAATTGTCATTACCATAATGAAGGACTAGTTCAATTACTAATATTTTCATTTATAAATTAGTTATTGATATTGGGGAAAGATGATTAGACGTGATATTCCACACCTACAATTAATTAAAGACGCCATCTTAGATATGCGAATTTGAATTTTGAAATTCAAGCAAAAAGATAAAAATTAACAAAAGTTAGAATTCCATATAAGTGATACTATCTAGAAAACTAGTAATATACCCTTTAGCCTTTTGATTTAGAGTTGATATAACTGTAGTTATAAAAATAGTCATATATACCTTTACTGTTTTATAAATGACCCAAATATACACTATTTGTTTAAGGGATGTGAATTTTTTTTATTAATGTAGGTATATTTGATCATTTTGCAAAATTAAGAGTTATATTTGATCCTTCTCACACATATGTTTTTTTTTGCCTTCTATAATTCAATAAATAATTTGGGTTTATTATCTTAATGATCAAGTTTATTTTCACTCAACTTATTGTAATATTTATCATAGATGCACTCTTCTTTTTTTTCAGATACAAAAATAAATTACAAGTTACCCGAAAAAAGTAGTCTTGAATTTTTTCTTTACTTTTTTTTCCACGCTTTTTTCTTTTTATTTCTCATATTTTCACACAAAAAATGAAATAGAAAATAAAATAATGATAAGAAACTCAAATAATGATAAACAAATAGATCAATAAGGGAGATATTTAAAATTCAAATATATGAAGATATAGATAAAAATGAATTTGTGACATTGAAATCTTTGATAGAGATGGGTGGTATTTTAATAGGTAAAAATAACACTTCAAGTTGGAAAATAATTATTGTGCGTCTCGAAAGGTAGGTTGTTACGAACTATACTTTGTGTTCAAGTAATTACTTCAAAAGAAACTTGTCTAAATTTATCTATAGGTGACGTGGTTTGACCCTTTAAACAATCAGAAATGGCTTGGTAGCGGCCCATGACAAAAGGGGTTTCAAAAAATAAAACATATTAATCCGACAAACAAAGCAAAAATAGTGATTCCTAATACGAATATATTGGAATTTAAATAATGTCACTACAACGAACCAATCAACGGATATCTTTCTAGCCGCCTAAAGAAAGTATTCACAGGTCTAAGACATCTATGAATTGAAAGCTCCGATCCAAATGATTGCAATCACTTATTAGAATCAATAGGTTTTCAATTTTTCTAATTCTAATAACAAATTAAAACACTTCTTATTGAAAGATCATAATATATACTTTAGCATTTGATTGAAAGGTGATTGTTTACGTGCATTTTATTGGGAAGTTGTTGATGAGGAACCTATGATATGCACATAGAATCAACTTTTCGACATTCACTCTATACATATAGTTTCGCTAATGGACGTGTTTGAACTGAATTTGAACAGATCAAAATGGAATGACACAATAAATGAGTCATTGATCATAAATTAAGATGGATTGAGTTCAGACGAACTAAACAATGGGTCATATCCCAACCCAATCCATCACTTTACAATTTTTAAATTTGTATTTCATGATTTCGTCTAATGTAAAAGAGATTTATAAAATAAAGAAAATGGTAATTTGAATTTTATAATTAGTCAAACAATTTTTTTACTCTCAAAATAATTCAGTCAACTATATTACTTTTTCTATCGGTTTAGACTTGCAAAACCTTTGCTTCTCTAAGAATGTTATGAACCAGTTTCGGTCCAATATCGATACCTACACGGATGTCACACCACTAGTTATTGGGCCGAGACGAAGCACCATAATTGGAAGGCCTTTCCAAAGGTTGATTTGGGACCCAGACCCAATTAACAACTAACTAAAAGGACGACGGACGAGAAAGAACGGTTTATGTATATTGTGAAGAAACTGTCTGATCCTCTCATCTTCTTTCTGGAGACTAAACTTCTCATCTCCATTCTTATCTTTATCCTCAGTTACTAGTAATTTCAATATTTCCATTGTAATTCAGTAATTTAAGATTTGTAATTACTATTCTAAAGTTATAATCATGTTTTCGTTCTTTATAATATAGTGATCATTTCAGATTTGTTAGAAAGAACCAAAAATACAAAAATAAAGTTGAAAATGACAATGTTTTTATTTTACTAACTCCAGTAAATAGGATCAATTAAATGTAATTTTTAAGCATATGACAACTAATTTACAAACCAAAAAAAACTTTGATAAGTCCTTTTCTAAGTACACATAAGTGATGACACAATTTAGTGGGTCTATGTGTTGGAATCTTAGGGTTTCATCGAACTATTAAGGAATGACTATATTGAGATTTTAAATATATAATTCGATACTTTTAATTTTGTGATGTTAAAGATGAATATCTACACGGATCAATATGGGTTGCTAATTTTTAATGGGTCACTTTGGGCATAACTCAAATAAGCCCAACTAGAATATATATTGCCCAACCCGTTAAAACTTGGACAGGGACTAAAGATGTACATGATTTAGAAACACAAGGAACTATTTATGCACAAGGTTAAAGAATACAAACTATTTTGGGTTATCGCCAAACTTTATACTCGTTTGTGTTAATCTTTAACAACATCTTTTAGATTTGGACACTATATTACTTTTCGGATTAAACATGTACACATTTTAGAAACATAGTAGACTCCCTATGCTCGCGATTAAAGAATAGGAACGTTTTCGAACTATCCCCAAACTTTAGAGACTATTTTCATCTTTTTAGCTATATTATATGATATAAAGTACAAACATCTTTTGCTCTACTCTCGTTGTTTCTTTTCCTCACCTTTTTTCTCCCCCTCTCTGAAAAATCACTTATAAGGCATCATGTTCTCAGGTTCGAGCCGTAGGTTTGAAGAAAATTATATTAGAATTGTCACCTCTTAATGGGCCTTATCGTACATAGATTTAGTCTGGGCTCAAACACGGATTGAACTATTACTTTTTTTGCTCTTCCCAAAAAGACTACTTCTTGAGATTTCAAAAATCTCCCCCTCAACTATTTTTTAGTACTTCCCTCTCTTTGATTCTTTCCATTTTCCTCAAGAAAAGGGAATTAAATTAACCCTAAATCTCCTCTGTCCCATTTCCTTACAAGAAGTTGTCAAAAGGGTTGAATTGATTTCTCTGATACTGCCGTTTTCTTGGTTTTACAACTCTTTTTGACTAAACCGGTGTCTTAGAATCGCTTCAAATCATCAAAAAGACACCCAAGTTCACTTTTTTAGGTTCTTTGTTGTTTTGGGTCAGTTGTTAATGATCTGATATCTTTGTTCTTTTTTCAAGAATGGCTGATGATATGGTCATTCATTTTGCATCCAATTCTTCTAACCAATCTGACCAGTCTTTGCCTACAAAAATTGCGAAACTTGAGGCAAGAATGGTGGGTAAAGCTTCATCTGTTACATCTCAAGCTAATTCCTGGTCTTCACCAGCTATGTTTGAGAATGTTGCTGAGCCTGCCGCCGTCTCTAGTGATTCAGATGATGATGATGTGAGTTTGTGAAATGATTTTCTTATTGCTGTTTTTGATTTCTATTATAAAGTAGTAATTTGCTAAATGCTGCAAAATTTCATAAATTGTGCATTTAAAAGCTTAGAATTCAACTTAATTTGAGCTCTCTATATATCTATCTAGTTAATTACTGTCTTTACGAGTTTAGTTTTGGTCGGGGTTTCATGTAAACAGGTACCTTTGCAAGCATGGTTTACTTGTGTAACTCTAAAATAGTACTAAGAGAATAATGTAGAGGATAGAGATCTATTAGTTTCAATCCTTATTAGTTTAAACTCCTTGATTTTCACTAAACTTCATGACTCGAGCACACAATCCTCGAGATACCACGTGTGAAATGAAAAAATTGCTCATTGTTTTACCTATGATACCTCTTTTGAACTTCGCGACATAGAAGTTGAATTTCCAAAACATTATTCTATTTGTTTACATTATAATACTCTTTCAAACCAAAGTGGAGCTTTAATGATTTGTGAATAATTCATCTAGTTTCGATATATCAAAATTGTATGTAGGATGGATCTGTCACAAAGTTTGGCTGAAGCATAACATCTTTTAACCAAATATACTACATTGAGACAATCAATAATTATTATAGGATTGACGGAAAGTCGGATTAATTAACCCTAAATCACCTCTGTCCTATTTCCTCACAAGAAGTTGTCAAAAGGGTTGAAATCATTTGTCTGATAGCCGTTTTCTTGTTTTTACAACTCTTTTTGACTAAAAGGGGTCTCTTAGAATCGCTTCAAATCATCAGAAAGACGCCCGAGTTCACTTTTTTAGGTTCTTTGTTGTTTTGGGTCAGTTGTGAATGATCTGATATCTTTGTTCTTTTTTTTAAGATAGGCTGATGATATGGTCATTCATTTTGCATCCAATTCTTCTAACCAATCTGACCAGCCTTTGATAATTAGAATCATATTAACGGTGAAAAATCTTTTATATCATTATCACTTTATGTCCTCAACCTTTGCTAAACCTGGGGCTATATCGTTAGCATTTTATGTCCGTATCGCATAAATGGTACGTACCATCCTACTCTGCTTGCCACTAAAACTGTGCTGTTTGCAACCTAGTGCTGCTACTGATCTGGCCTCGTTCTTCACATGTTTTTTTCTATGCATTTGAAAAGTTTGACCGAATTCCTAAATTTTCCAATGTATACTAAATACCACACACCAATTTCCATCATGTCTCTTTTTATACAAGCTAAATTTCTGCAGGAGATTTACAACTCATTAGTAGCAAATGTTAAGGTTTCTGGCCTTTAATTGCCTGGAATCTTCAAGAGAAAAACTTGTCCGACGCCATTAATGCGAAAAAGTCTTCCTTTAAAAGATTTCCTACCTTGTTGTATTCAAACTTTAACCAGTCCACATCTTTTAACGTTTCTTCCTTCCAAAACCTGATCCGATAAATCCGAACAGAAATCTGTTTGAGTTGTCATAACCTAATAATTTGTGACCTCAGAATTTTAAAACAAACACACCTCAGATAGATTATGGAAGTACATTGCATTAGTTTTCTCCCTTTACTTAAAAATGGGAAATTTGGATCCGAATATCTGCCATCTTGGAATGAATCAGAGATTTACTTTAATAAGCCCGGTTTTTCTGTGGTATAATAACAAATATTCCTAAATTGGATCAGTGTTATCAAATTGGGGTGTAAAGTAGAACATCTTCCCACTACTTACTTGGGCATGCCATTGGGGCACAACCATAAGGAGCTAGAAATTTGGGACGGCATAATTGAAAAGACAGAGAAGAAATTGGCAAATTGGAAAGCTCAGTATATCTCTTTGGGAGGGAGAGTCACTTTAATAAACTCTGTGTTGGACTCTCTTCCAACTTACGTTATGTCTTTATTCCCTATGCCTGCCAAAGTGGAAGAAAGACTTGACAAACTGAGAAGAGATTTCTTGTGGAAAGGGAATAAAGAAGGGAAGGGTTTGCACTTAGTCAAATGGCAGACTGCACAGTTACATAAACAATCTGGTGGACTTGGAATCAGAAACTTGGGGTTGCAGAATAGATGT
>JAJOOO010015072.1:0-33061 GCA_029582685.1 Solanum piurae | reverse complement strand
TTATCTTAAAACTCTAGGGAAGAGTGTTACGATAATCATTGTTCTATTTGTTCTTATGAAAGATTCTTGCACAAACTATGCTTGATATATGGTGAAAGAAATCCATACATGCACAGTGAGCTGGTTTTCCATACAAAGGAAGTGCTAACTGTACTGGTAAAGCCAGGAAACTAGGTGATGGGCCTATGGACGGATATAATGCTCATATTCGGGTAGTTTTAACGATGTTCTATACTATGTTTGCTTCATTTGGAGGTAAAATGTGTCTATTCTGTGATGATATTGCATATCACATGTGATAATGTGCAATTAACCTTTATTTGACACTTCAATAGTGATTTCTTGGTGATTTGGTTGCACTGTGACAAGGTCCTTTAAGGTTTTGAAGGATGTTCAAGCAGGGGGTGGAGCCGGAAGGCCAAGAGTCACAAATGGAGCACAATAGGAGGATAACAGAAGGCTTGAGCACCCTCATAGGAGCCACAAACTTGCTCCATGACATCTATAAGGAAATTTCACAATTAAGGCAAGTTTAGAGCAAGAAAATTAAGGCAAGAAAGGAGATTCTAGAAAAGATGACCTTTCTAGACAACTTTCTTCTAGTTTTTCTTAGTTACTTCATTATAATTGAGAAATGCATGAATATTCCTAGACATGGCTATGTTTTTCATTCTAAGATTGTGATAAAACCATGTCATTCAATGTATTTGTATTATTCTTATTTTAAATGGATGTTGAGTTATTTGTTCAATCTTGTGCTTGTTCGTCAAATTGCGTCCATACTGGATGATGGAATGGGATGTTATTCACTTAAATGGTCTTGGACAATCCTCACCTCATGAGCTAGTTTTTACGGTTGAGTTAGAATGTTAGATCCAATTTCCCTTTTCTTTACATTCTTTCCATGAGCTAGCTTTGTGGCTGACGGACAAATTGTTTCTCCAACAGCAGCAAAAAAAAAGGAATTGTCTACTTCATCTTTTCAATCCAAGTCCCCCCCACCCACCCACCACCACCACCAAACAGGGTAAAGAACTAAAAGCTCAAGCTACAAGGTAAGGATTATGAATTTTATAACCTTCAAACTGACTGTTAGACCAATTAACTAGTTATGGCTGGTTAAGACTTTGGTAATTAGGGCAGGTAGCTACTTTTTATTTCAAAAAAATTCTACAAGTTCAAAACTTTAACTGCATTTTCCCAATGATATCACATCTACCGGACTAACATAATTGGAAAGTAATTCTCATCAATCAGCACAGTAAATGACTGAATCATTATGGCTTATGGCCAAGCATTTTCAGTAAACTGTATTTAGATAGATAGTAAAAGACACAACATGAAGATGCTTAGAACATAGACCCGAAATTCCTCCAAAAAAATGAGAACTACTGGTACGGGAAATCGAGAAGCACAAAACTGAGAAAGCAGGAACAACATAAATATATACCTCATATTTATCTTCAAGATACTGCATAGCCCGGTCAAATTCTTGCAACCCATGGTATCTTAAATATTCTGCATCTCCCTGAAGATCCAGCAAAGGATAAGGACTCAAAGATTAAGACTGAAAATGTTAAAAAGGAACACGGTATAATGCTGTGAAAAAGTTCCAAGTATATTTTGACCCTCGTACTCTAAACCCCATCATTTGTTTTGGGAACTGAGGGAGTATTCGCATCAGCGCCACATCAATGCACCAAAAAGCCAGAATGGTAAATCATATACTCCCTTCGTTTCAATTTTTGTCTTACTCTCCTTTTTAGTCCATTTTAAAATAAATGCCTCTTCCCTTTTTTGACAACTCTTTAATTCTAACTTTCTACCTAGCATGTTTAAGACCACAAGATTAAAGGGCATTTTGATGCATTCTACATATCTTTAATTTAAGACCACAAGATTCAAAGTGTTCTTTGCCTTCTTAAATTCCATGTCAAGTCAAACTAGACAAACAAATTGAAAAGGAGGGAGTAACTTAGATAAGAAACAGTGTAAGGGCTAACCAGGTCAAATCTCCGTCTGCATTTATCATAACTGAATTGGTTTCCGGGAATTACTGAGCCATCAGAGAGGTGTTGCTCAGCCCTAGGGAAATCAATCCACTCTGGAAAAACATTAATGAATGTATTACTGTACTATAAAGAATACCAGGAAAGAAAATTGTATAATATCAACAGCAGCCAAGAGAAGATATATGGCCAAGGAGGGTTAGCAATCTATACCAGGGTGGCCGAATTCATTTCCCATGAAATTTAGGTACCCTTCTCCTCCTAATCCCATAGTTACAAGCCTAATCATCTTGTGCAATGCTATCCCACGATCTATTAATGGTGTTGACGGTCTATCCAGAGCCATAAAATCATACATATCCTGAAAATGATAGTTGGGGGTGGGGGTGAAGCATTACATGAGAACTTGATAAACTAAATCAATAAAGCATACAGCTCTAGTCGTTGAAAGGGATATTCATGCTCACACATTATTATTATAGAAACAAATAGGTAGTAATTTTGAATGGGAGAAAGCAGTGGATTCATGTATAGTTACATCCTTAGAGAAAATTTAGTTCAGAAATTAAGCTGATAGTTTCCTGAAATTATAGAATGTCTAATAGAACTTGTAGGTGAAAGAAAGTAGACTTCTCCCTCAAATTAATGGATGAGTTAATGCAGAATTAAAGTTCTCCTTCAAGTGGCATTCCCAATTTTAAGTTTCAATTTGATTGCTGAGAAACGCACAAAAAAACAAGTGTATATAACCTTGTCCATCAGCCAGAATGCTATAGTTTTATCACCGACTAGAGCTTGATCATGACTTTCAGCGTATGAAACACACTTTTCCAACCATCTTCTATTTGTCAGTGTATGAACAATATCACCCACTCTCCAATCCTCATCCCGTTTCCTGTAAAAAACAGTGTTAGAAAAAAAAAAATTAACTGTTGGAAATTATAAAAGTCAAACACAAAACTAGGAGAAAATCCTGAGAGCAAGCGAGTATTTTGTGTTCTATATAGATAGAGCATATAGTCAAACAAGTAGCAGTACTGCCATCGTACTGGGGCACATTGAAACACATCAATGGAATAACTCTCGCTCATAATAGCGTAAACATTGAAAACATCTGATTAAAGTTGAACAAACAGTCTGAGAATAATCTTTCTAAACTGTCTCGCAACAAGAGTTCATGCATCTTTGTCCCACTTAAGAGATACTTCTAAAGTAGTACCAGTTCCAAATAACCAAATGCTACATCACTCAGACATTGAGAAATTACAAAAACGCTTCCTACATATACAAGGTAAACAAACTTCCTCCACTTTTGTCCCTTTGTTTAACTTATGCCTCCCGCTAGGAATGGCTCGGATGGTTTTAGATTAGATTTTTTTTTTTGAAATGTGAACCAAGAAATTGTAATCAAATACAGGTTTTGACTAATGCTAAAGAGGGAATAAGATGGCTTGATTGCAAGAATCCATGTACAGGATTAGTGGACCATCACCATCAGAATTGCAGCCCATTGAGAACAAATAATAAGGCAAAAGGAGCCGAGGCAGGTGGTTTTTGCCCGGAAAGCATCCTGATGACTCTTGAGTGATTCAGATTACTGGCTACTAAGAATCTTATCTTGCATCATTCATGAGAGAACTTCAAGAGTTGAATGAGGGCTCCACAAAAGGAGCTCTTAGACAAGGAAAGAAAAATGTACAAGGGACAACAACCAAGATACGCAGTGCAGACCACATTAAAATGTTTCAGTGCTTGTGCTTGAGTCTCCACATCTATTGCAAACTTCAAATCAACATCAGTGACATTATTTGTAGGTTCTCTAGCTATATATTAATCATATAAATTACTTTATCAAAATAATCTATATAATGTCAGGGATAAGTATATAAAGATTAGAAACATACTTGAGCAACTCAATCCATTTATCAGCAATTGCCATATGCAGCCGATAGTCAAAGCCAACACCCCCATCTGGAACGGGAATACAAAACGCCGGCATTCCGCTAACCTGAAATTAGTAGAAAAAATAGAAGCATTAAGGGAAGATAAGGAGTCACAGTCCATATAGAGTAAAATGTCCGTTCTCTTCACATTGCATAATTTGCATTTTGCAATGATAAATATATCTTTCATAAGGTTATCAAAAATAAATATTTCTTTCATAAAAGAAGAACCTCTGAAAACTGAAAAGCATATAGAAGTACCAAAAGTCCAAAGTAGAGAACCTTACAAAGTGCATGGTTTTCTACAAATGAAGAAGTTTGCTTCTACTTCCTATGCCAGATTCCACTTGAATTCATTGGGAAATCTATATCTATGTTAGAGGTGGGGGAACAATGGAACTTCAAATTTCACTCTGAACATAGTTCAGGAAGACGAGAATTTGGATCAGTTAGGAGGCACTAAAAAATAACTTTTCCAAGTAGTTTTCTGAAAAGTGAACTAGACTCCTCTTGGAACAAAAACTTGTATGCCTTAACGTCAAAACCAAATTGATTCTCCATGCTGTTTTTTGTTAAGTAAAAAATTGGTTTTAGCTGATGGCATCCTCCAGCTTGATGATCCTATTATCATAAATTCAGCATATTGAGGTCTCTTTGAATTTTACTCATGATCTCAGAGCAATTGAGTACCATAAGGTCAAGATCAAGAACTACTTACATCTTCACCAATGGTAATTGCATCTGGGAAAAGTCCGTGAATAAGATCGTTGACCAGCATCAGATACACAACAGCATCCACATCAGTTGCGAGTCCAAAGTATTCCTCGTAGTTCCCAGTGAATCCCACCTATAGAAATTAAAATGTATTAGGTAAGTAATTTAGCAGAATACTGGAGACCATAGAATGATATAAAGGTAAACTAGGTTCCTTTTTTCCCTGATTTGGATGTTACTAGGCACCTTGTTGTCTAAAAGTTGCCACTTGTGATCACACAATTAAGTATTAAAATTATGTCAAGTTAACTTTACCGATAATCCATGGTGAGTATACATCATTGATGTCACACCATCAAATCTAAATCCATCAAATTTGAACTCATCCAACCACCATCTCGCATTTGAGAGAAGATACCTAAGTACCTATAACAAGAAACATATTTTCTGTCACACCATTGACACGAGGCACAAGGTTCTGGCTGACTCATGTTTCAACGGAAGAAAGTACCTCCCAGTTTCCATAGTTAAAGAGGCGGGAATCCCACATCCAATGATAACCACGAGCTCCAGAGTGAAAGTAACAACTATCTGTGCCGTCAAACATGTTCAGTCCATCTAAAGTATTATTTGATGCATGGCTGCATAAGGTTGCATAATTCCAGTGAGCAAGGACAATGTAAAGCATGTCAATAGAAAATAAGTGCTAGTAAAAAAAAGGCTAACCATTATTATGATTAGATTCTAGAATGAAGCACTATTTCTTTCATTTGAATTAGACGTCAACAATCAAAAACAAGAAATGACAAAAAAAAAAAAACATCCATGGCTTCACTAAACACAGTTGCAATAGTAAAAGATTAATTAATACCTGTGAACAATGTCCATGAGAACAACAATTCCTAGCTCATGAGCTTTATCAATCAAAGACTTAAGGTCGTCGGGCGTTCCAAAACGGCTGCTTGGTGCAAAAAAATTTGTGACATGATAACTGCGACAAAAAAGGATAACGAGTTTCATTAGAAATACTAAAAGATCAGTATAAACACATATGACATAGTGGCACCAAGTGATTAGATGAGAAAGACACCTTGCTGAAGATATAGAGTAACCAGGGAAACAAATGTAAACAGCAAAATGAGAATTACCCAAAACTAGCATAATAAGAATGCTCTTGAATAGCCATAATTTGCACCGCATTGTACCCAAGGTTTTTTATGCGAGGAAGAACTTCATCTCTAAAATTCACGTATGAGTTAATTTTAGGCTCCTGCAATCATAAATATGGAACAATCTATAAGGGAAGAGGATAACAACACATACTCAATACTTAAGACAAACAGCAAACTTAAGGAGATTGAGATAGAAAATATCAAAAAGCTTCTAGAAAATGCATGTAGCATTTAAGTACTATCCCAGTATCTTGGGAGAACAAGGAATAGAAAAAGGGACCAAATATTTTTATTTTATTGCTTTTTAGATAAAGACAAAGCGTCCAAATATTCAAAGCGCATAAGATTTTTCAGCTACAATATATATGCACGAGGAATCAACTCTTGTATCATAACATTTTAATTTATAAAAGTATCACAAAAATGAAGAAGTTAGAAGTCCATATAAACAGCTGGAAATATTCAAAATCTTGGTACAGCGAAAAGGTATCTCGTACTGGAGTCTTGGCATAACTGGTAAAGCTACTGCCATGTGACCAGGATGTCACGGGTTCGAGCTGTGGAAACACTCTTGTAGAAATGCAGGGTAAGGTTGCGCACAATATACACTTGTAGTTTGGACCTTCCACGGACCCCATAGTGGGAACTTAGTGCACCGGGGCGGGCTGCCCTTTTTTAGTTCTCGAAGACTAGGTCAAATAAACAGAAAGAATAGCAATAGGAGAATAAAAAGAGTAAAAAATACTAGTGGTTCGCACAGGACAATTTTTCAGTATGTTCTAGTCACCCTATCCCGTCATGTTTTTATAGTGGACGTAAAGGACAACATTGGCATGTGAAAACGGACATTCAGATGCCATTTCAAGAACAGCAATTAAAAAAATTAACATCTGGTTGATAAACTTAACATCCAGGACACCACACAGCAAAACCTTAATTAACCAGCAATCACTTTACTTCACCTTTCAACGACCACTTTAGAGAAATAATTGCTCTGATGACTAAATGTTCACATATACGGCAGTCATGACAGATAGAACTCAGATTCATAAATCATAAATTACATGAAAGAGGAAGGATGCGCACCGGACTACTCATTCCAATATGAGATTCATATATTCTCAGCGACTTTGGTTTCTTTGGCCGTGGGTGTTGGAAGATATACCTCTCCTACAAGGAATGAAAACGAATCATAAAAACGAAAACAAAAGACAGAAATGAAATAGCATTTGTGAGGATGCAGAAATTAGCAAGGGAATACAAGTACTTCAGAGGAAAGAAAAGAAAAAACTTCTAGCTACAAACTGCTATGCAAGAACACTAACAAATATGCTAATGAACAAAACCAACTAAACAAATATACAAAGAGAACAAGACCAGTCTTGTCAAAGGCGCGCTTAAGCCTTGAAGCGAGACTCAAAACGTGTTGAGTGCTTCGCCTCACTTAATGTGTGGTTCAGTCTTGTCATCAAGGTTCTAAGACATACTTTTCCTTACCAATGAGCCTCTTCTGAAGAGGTGACACTTAACAATTGATATTTCACTTTATTGTAATCTGTTTTAAATTTCTTTGCTCATATATTAATCATTCATGCTTATAATTATTAGTCTTTGACTAAACATATAAGGTTTGTATTTTCTCCCCCTTTGCGCCTTTTTCATTAATGCCCACACATTATTTGCACTTAAAGCCTCAATGGACCTTAGAGTTATTTTGCGCTCTTTGCTTTTGATAACACTGTACAAGACTATTAATCTATGCTTTCCATGGACTAACTCCAATCCATAGGTTAACCAGTCAACATATTCTGTAGTTTTTGTATTGAAAACTCTATGCCACACAAATACTTCCTTATCACTTTTAGTTTCTCCTTTTTCCTTTTTGTATGATGGTGGTGTCCTGGTCAATTTGCATGTGCCTCAACTATTCCACCGGGACACATGCTACCTCCACCAGTACTAAGTGAGTATTCATCCACCTTATCACTCAAATTCTTGCTAAATAAATATGAGAATAAGCTAATCTTAAGAATAAGATCACTCAAATCTCTTTATGATTGCTCGGAGAGAATCTCTTCATGTGGAAGGCTTCTGAGTTACGACAACTAAGATGGTCTAGTATTTCTCGAGGTCCAAAGGTTGCACTTTGAAGTGATAACTTGAAATGTGTTCCATAAGGAAGCTGAAGAAATGGTTATGCATATTACTTATCAAATATTTATAAAATCTCATATTACTTATCAAAAATAAATAAATAAATAAATACATAATAACCTTATACAAATGGATAGCATACTCCTTACATAACCCGATTGTCTCGCATCTCTACAATTATGTTTTTTGGTAGCAATCTTTATTTATTTCCAGTAAAACCCATTTGGCCATTTCAATTACATAAATTACCATCTAAATAGAAAAACATGGATGACTTAAATACAGCTACGAGTGAATTTTCTAGTATGTTTTTTCACATATAAGTTCAAAGTACTATAGATTTTCCATTACATTGAAGTGTCACCATCTCGCTTAAAAGTTTGAGCTATTAGAAAGAGCACAGTTTAATTTACTTCAACATGCCCCTCGCAAGTGCATCTAATTTATTTTCATGGGTCCAGTACGAGAAAATTCTTTTGATAATAGGTGGCACTGAGGCTCGAACCCAGGATATCTGCCTCCTCTGCTACCATGTGGAAGTGAGATTCACCCTATGTTGCTTGGACTCTTGAATTCTACAAAAATGTTGACCAGTGCATGTCAGATTCTCCAAAAGTAGTGCATTTTTTTGGAGGATCCGACACTGGGGCGACGACATATTTGAGAGTTCGAGCAACATAGGATTCACCACGCTCCTTTAAATGCAGAATCAAATACAAGACAATATTCTAGGCTATTAGCAACAACAGAGAGAAGAGTGTAACCTCTTCGGGTGGATCATAATATATTCCATTATATGGAATTTCATCAGGAAGCTGTAAAGAGTAGTTGATCCAAGCAGGAATGGAATCCTTAACACCTGATGGAGTGTCCATGCGTATCTACATTTCAGTATATTAAGAGCAAATATTAGCAAATAGTTACATAGAACCACCATGATCATACATAGACTATAAGCTATTGGAGGGGGTGCTATCAGGTTTAGAAGTGAATAGACCTATATAAACTAAAAAAAAATAATCTTGAACATGCTTTGACATAAGTATTTTAACTGAAAAGGTAGAAAACAGTGATACCGACAGCCAAGGCATAAGAAACTTGAAAGTCAATCAGAGCACCGTAGAAAATGAGTCATACCTTCACTCTGGACCCATGAGGAATTGCAGGAGAACCATCCACATTATTTGGCAGAAAAATCTCCCAGACACCAAATTCATTCTGCTTATAGATTATGAATTAGTTTTATGCAACATTCCAGCACTGCATAGAGCTTAACATTACTGGAAGCAAGTCAAGAAAGATTACTTTAACATCTTAATAAATCCACATTTTCTTGCAAAGACTTCCTTGTAACATGCAAATTTGAAAAAGGGATCACGTGCCAATACAACTCAATCAAAAAGGGGGTAAATGAAAAGGTAAACAGAACTAAGAATACGAGCAATTTGATAGAAACTGTGAAAGGAATAGAAAAGACAATTGAATGAAAAGAACACAAAGCTTCAGAAATGGAAACAGAACCACTTGGGTATGTACTATGGGGGACATACCCGAGTCATAATGTCAGCATTTGCGTCCCAATTGTTGAAATCTCCAATGAGAGCAGCTGACTGCAAAAGAACGGAGAGGATATACATGCAATCAGACTTTCAACAAACCTATATTATCATGAACAAAATACAGAAGTTGGTATAACTGACGGACACAAAAGTAGAGACCACCAATGACTTTCCAGGTTATTTTAAATTATCTGTCTCTCATTTAACATATACTGCACCTAAACTTTATTTTTCTAGTAATCAGTTTACACAAAACGTCAGAATGTGCAGCTTTGGTAGAAAAATGTTCTATCATAAACCCAACAACTATGCGTTGCCGAATGGATTCTCTGATCTTTTAGAAGTTTCCTTGATGAAAATTAACATACTGATTCTGAACACATCTGACTTCATAAATATCTAGAAACAATTTTTATTCTGATTGAAGGACACACTAACCAAAAGACAAACCACTCGGTTTGCTGTTATAAGTACCTATACTGGCAGAACACAAGCCAGGTCAAAATATAATGCCTTCATTCCTTGAGACAAATTTGTACTTAGTTGGCTGATTTTAAGTCGATTAGTCCTCTAGGTATCCTGCGAGCTAATTCTTACATGCCAAATTAGATACTTTCCTTGCTAACAGAAAAAGGTCTGTACACGAATGCGTGAGTTATACCGAATACTCAGTAAATGATAGACCACTTCAAATCTTTGTTTTCGAGAGGGACAATCAACTCTGCAAATATCGATCGAAACTTGAACCCTTGTATGCGCATGCAATTTCAGAAAGCACAACAATTGATATAGGTAGTCCATATTGGTATCGGATGTATTACCATGTTCCGATCTTTCCATTTTTTTGACCCATTTCATGGGTAAGTCTCCCAACAATATTTGAAAATGAATTGGTTATCCATAAATAGAAAGAAAGTTTTCGACCAAGCTACCTCCTAAGGTCACTTTTTTTACCTGGACAGCTCTATATGGACAGCTCTATATGAGGCATGTCTCACCCAAGACAACATAAAGAAAAGAAAAATCCAGTTCCCAAACAGATGCTATATGTACAAAAAAGAGGCTGAAACCCCCAGACACCTTTTTATTTGTTGTGAGGTGGCCTCAGAATTATGGAGCATGTTTTTTTGTCTCTTTGGCATCAATTGGACCACACTCCGCACAGTTAAGGATTATGGAGGACACAGATTAATGTAGAGGATTTTTATCATAGGGAATCTAAAAGAAAACAAGACATGAAACACTAACCTGGGCACCAGGAGCCCACTCACGGTAAGTGATACCTGTAGCACTGGCAACAAAGTTCATAGGCGGTCAGAATGAGGTACTTCAGTCCCTCTGAGGAGAGCAAACTTACAAAAGGAAAGGAGGAGCATCTACAATATAAAACGGTCAAACAATCCAAGGAAAATAAAAAAGGAAAGTAAACGATTCAACAATAAAGGGAAAACTATATCACTGAATTATATAGATTCTTCTCCAACGATCAGGTGTTACATTAGCTTTGGAAGGTCACTTCCCAGGATTCACTCCAGTTGTTCGAGATATGTAATTTAAATTCCAATACTCCCTCCGTCCCATTTTATGTGGCACCATTTGACTTGGCACGGTGTTCAGAAAAAATGAGGACTTCTGAAACTTGTGGTGTAAAATAATCATTTCATTAAGGGTAAAAGGGAGATTTTAAAGACAAACTATTTCTAATTATAGTAAAATGACATTCTTTTTGGGACGGACTAAATAGGAAAGGGGGTGCCACATGGAATGGGATGGAGGGAGTATATAACATGCCTTCTTTTAAATTTAGTCAATGTAAGACCTTCGTGGGATAGCATCCTTTTCATATTCGAGTAATTAACACAGGAGGGAAGTACGAGATACTCAACAAAAACTTTCAACAATAGATGATAGTTAAAGAATGATAGGAACTAGATAACACCTATTTTTAGGAAGGCTGAACATGTCAAGAATTACTCGCTGCTATATGCATGTCTCCAAATACAAACATAATCAATTTCTCTTTTTTGTTCCCGCAGTTATAACAACCTCTAATCACCTTTTAAATCCTCTGTATCACATTGTATAGGTGTGGGAGTGGGTCAACGAAGTACCAAATTGGCATGAAAGAATCACATTATGGCATGAAATGTTTGACAAGGTTTTGCAGCCGATCTCGATGACCTTCAGAAAAAAAAAAAAAAAAAAAAAAAAAGGAATAAAGCAGTTATTACCTACGAGTGAAACCCATTTTTTCATAACCACGAGAAAAAGCTTCCAAACCACCCTCATACTTGTCAATTGCCTCCCTCATTTTCTTGTACTGTGAATACCTAAAAGTGGACAGCATAGAAAGAAAAAAAACTTTAGATTGTTGCAGGCCATAGTTGTTGTGCTATGGACCTATTGTGTCCTTCAAGACCTAGACTTGGGAGACAAAAATGAAGAATGTATGAAGCAAATAATCAAACCTAGGCAGAAGAACAAACAAAACCAAACATAGATTCACGTCAACTGAAAAGAAGACTTACAAAGATAAAACAGAAATACTAAGAGCATTCAAATTGAAGAAGTTTCTGTTTCAAACAAATACAACAACATCAACAACATACCCAGTGGAATCCCACAAGTGGGGTCTAGGGAGGGTAGAGTGTACGCAGACCTTACAACTACCTCGTAGAGATAGAGAGGCTGTTTCTGTTTCAAACAAATGATGACTAAAATATTATAAAGCATTTTAAATGGGAGGTGTCTCTCTTGCTCAGCAATCAGAGTTTCAAATAAAGCATGTTTACATAATAGAAATACTTTCCTGCTATTGAATATCAACATCAGTACACTTTTGGACAAAATTTCAAGTGAGCAACAATAGCATGGAAATTGTCAATCATAGAGTGATTGACAACCACCTGGAACATTGTACCATATCTGGTCATATCCCCTCCAAAAGAGGCTTGGCACAAGGTGATCATCTCCCTTTTTGTTCACAAAAAAGTGTTGATCACTTATCTCCCCTTTTTTGGGATAACCGTGGTGTATAGGTCAGTTTTCGCAGACCTCGACTAATTCCACGGATACCTTACAGTCTTGCACCTCCCACCAGCAACAACTACACTAGAACAGATGAGAAGAAATCACCTAGTGCTTTTGTTTCTGAACTGAGTGCTCAGCCCACTTCATTGACCACCTATCTCCCTTTTTGTCCAGCCAAAAGATTAATTTGGCCATTGAGGGACTTAGAAATATTCTGGAAGTGGACGTAGAAAAGGGAAGGAAAATGTGGAGCCAGTAGACCATCAAAATGTACCCATTACCCCGTATTTTATGCATGATAACATCATATTATGCTGAAGAGAGGCAACTGATGCACCTAAGTGTCATTTGATATGCCTTTGCGAGTTTCCTGGTCTCAGAATCAGCATGAACCAAACTTTGTTCTTCCCAGTCAATGAAGTTCACAACATACATTCACTGGCTGAAATGGTGTGATACAGAATTCGTGAACTACCCATTTCCCAAGGACAGAGAGTTCTCTAATGACCAAATATAAAGGGACAGCACAGAGGAATGGAGTTAGAGAAGGTGGAGAGGAGACTATTAAACTGGAAGAGGCACTATCTTTCACTGGGTAGCAGACTAGTACTTATTAATAGCATCCTATATAGTCTTTTTCCAACAATACCACTACCTTCCTGAGTCCTAGGAATTAGTGACAAGCTTAGAAGGCATTTCTATCCCATTTCTATGGGATAGAAATGCAGAAACTAAAGGGTACCATCTACATAGGTGGGCTAAGTGCAGAAGTGAAAGGAGGCTCGTGGTCTTAGAGTAAGAAACCTGAAATAGTATAACAGAAGCCTCTTATACAAATGGCTATCAAGGTACAGTTCCCAAGTCTCAACAAGAAAGAATTTGGAGTAGTGATTACAGCAAAGTAAATGGTTGGTCAACTCCGTGGTGTTTCATCCCGTGATTGCTCATCTTATGGGGTCTGCCTATGGAAAACACAAGGAATCATTGGACTGATTTGTTCCGTTGTACAGTTTGACTGGGCAATAAAATAAATTGAAGTTTGACAAGATGCATAGCAGGGCCATATTACCCTCAAAGGTAGAGTTCCCAATCCTATGATATGGCCGATAATTTGCAACTGTGTTGCTGAAGAATATACAGAAAGATCACATATATGTCCAAAAATGGATTGGTAAGCAATAGCATATGAAAGTCCGTAGACAAAAAGCCTAAACATCATCAACCAGATGACCATCACAGGCAAAACGTACCATAGCCTATAGATGAATTCTGCCTCTATTATAGGAAATTTACTCAATGAATAAAAACACTTTTACCTGTAATCAAGGTGTTGACGATAGTTTGTCAAAAGGGGGTCTATTTCATAAATCTTCTGACCAAGTCCAGGTGGAGGGATGCCCCTCTCTCTGATCCTATCAGATTCATCAATAATTGTCTCTTCAGAAGTATTTAATGTTTTAGACTCCTCCAGTTTACCACCTTCTTGTAGTTGTAGTGATGAAGCAAAATCCAACTCTTCAACACTTCCTGTAAGATCACTTGACGGCTCAACGTCATCGTTCTCAGTTTTAATCTGGCTAGCGTGTTCCATTGTTGAACTATCTACATCAGTTGATGCCTAAAACATAAAATGTAATAAGCAAAGTGACAAAGTTAATCACCAAATTCATTTCTCATGGAAACAAAATGCAATAACAATTTCATTTAAGCAGACTCAGGAAGATATTTATTTAGAACTGCTTTCCGCAAGAAATCTGCCACCTCTCACCACCCACCACCCCCAAAAAAAGTCTATTGTCATGTGGGTAGAGAATAATGTAACATACTGGGGAATTTTCTGGAGCTGTCTCAGTGAACTCAAATTGGTCTGTTGAGGATGAGGAGCTATCACTCTGGATTCCAGGTACAAGGACTTTCCCCGATGCTTCAACTGTAGAAGGTCGGGATTCGGAATCGTAAGAAGACTTTTCAGCCAAGATCTTCCCTACATACATATATCAGATTAGTTATATCTCCACAATTAAAGACCACTACTGAGAGCAACTTAAGCCACGTAAGTGTCAATTAATCATTCATGGTTGAAGAGAGCAAAGACTTTAATGATTAGAAGTGATGCTCCAGAAGCAATCAAGAATTATCTTTTTTCCTATCACAATTTTACCAAACTATTTCAAGTACACGTTAAGAGAACAAAAAGGTTCATTACTTGGTCTAAGAATCAAACAGTCCCATCTAGCTTAAAGTAATGGTAAAAAACTCTTTCTTCTGTGTGACAATTTTTTAAGTATATCAAAAAACTTTTACACGAAGTCCACAAACAGCAACTATGACATCAACTTTCACTATATGGATAAATCAACTAGAACGGAAAAATTGAAAAAAGATTAAAAAAAAAAAAAAAAAAAAAAAAGTACACACACTGATTCTTGCAACTTCTCTTTTGGAGGAAGAAAGATCACTCCTGAAAGCACCACACAAGAGGTCCTTTTAAACCCAGACCAACACTTGTAAACACCTTTAACAATGTCAAAGGATTTAAAATGGACTTCAAGAACACTGAATTAAACATGCCAAGAAATAATCAATATCAACCAAACTATTCCTTCAGGGAGACAATTTTCAGGGAATTATCAAGATGCTGCAACAACATTGTCTACAAAGGTACAACAGACTGGCTTCAATTCTTTTTTTTCAAGTAAACGTATATTCATTCATAAACATAGTCAAAGGCCTGGCTGTATACAATGGATATACCAAAAGGTAAAGAATCTACAACAAAAGATGATTCTCTACAAACTCCACCCAATCTTTTCCATGAAAATTTCAACTTTCACCAAAATCAACAAAACGCGTAAGAAAAACAACTAATCACTGAAAAATGAAAGAAAAAAAAAAAAAAAAGATCCTAACACTTCGATTCTTATAACTCATATGGTGGAGCAACAAATATCTCACCAGAAAGCACCATATGTAGGGCCCCTTTAAACCAACCTGAACTCATTACAGCTGACCACACTTTAAAAAGCTACTACCTTTATTAATGTCAATCAAATTTCTCCATGAAAATTCATAATTTTTCTTTCTCAAAACTTCAAAGAACCCCAAATTACACAAACCAAACAAAGAACCTTGACCCATATCAGGAGTTGAAAAAGTTGCTACCTTTAGTAATGTCAATCAAGTTTCTCCATGAAAACTCACCATTTTTTGCTTTCTCAAAGAATATGCTGTCAATCAAGATTCATCGATTTAGCTTTCTCAGACACTATTCTTAAAAAGGTACATAATACCAACTTTTAAGAACCCCCAATTACACAAACCAAAGAAAGAACCTCGACCCATATCAGGACTTGAAAAAGATGCTATCTTTAGTAATGCCAATCAAGTTTCTCCATGAAAACTCGCCATTTTTGCTTTCTCAGAGTACTGTCAATCAAGATTCATCAGTTTTGCTTCCTCAGACACTATACTTAAAAGGGTATACATAATACCAAATTTTAAGAGCCCCCAATTACATAAACCAAAGAAAGAACCTCGACCCATATCAGGACTTGAAAAAAGTTGCCACCTTTAGTAATGTCAATCAAGTTTCTCCATGAAAACTCACAATTTTTCTTTCTCTAAGAAAACACTGTCATCAAGATTCATCATTTTTTGCTTCTATATACACTATACTTAAAAGGATATACAAAATAACAACGTTTAAGAACCCCCAATTACACAAACCAAAAAAAGTACCTTGTCACACAACAGGATTCCACACACACAAAAGCTAAATTCAAGTACAGCCGACCACACTTCAAAAAGCTACAACCTTTAATAATGTCAATCAAGATTCATCATTTTTGCTTCCTCAAAGACTATAGTCAACACCAAATTTTAAGAACCCCAATAACACAAACCAAAAAAAGAACTTTGACACACATCAGGATTCCAAAACACACAGACACACAAGCCAAACTCAATTACATCTAACCACACTTCAAAAAGCTACAACCTTTACTAATGCCAATCAAGATTCATCATTTTTGCTTCCTCAAAGATTATACTCAAAAGGGTTTACACAACACCAACTTTTAAGAATCCCCAATAACACAAACCAAAAAAAAAGAACCTTGACACACATCAGGATTCCAAAACACACAGGCAAACAAGCCAAACTCAATTACACCTAACCATATTTCAAAAAGCTACAACCTTTACTAATGTCAATCAAGATTCATCATTTCTGCTTCCCCAAAGACTATACTCAAAAGGGTATACACAATACCAACTTTTAAGAATCCCCAATAACACAAACTAAGAAAATAACCTTGACACACAGACACACGAGCCAAACTCAATTACACCTAACCAAACTTCAAAAAGTTACAACCTTTACTAATGTCAATCAAGATTCTCATTTTTGCTTCCTCAAAGACTATACTCAAAAGGGTATACACAATACCAACTTTCAAGAACCTCCAATTACACAAAACACAAAAAGACAAGAAAAAACACACACAGTGAGACATACGTGAAAGAGAGTGCTTTTTCAAGAATACAGAAACATTAGCATTCCTCCGATCACCATTACTGCTGAATCCATTAGATTTGTACACTGATGGAACAGTAGGAAAACGAACTCCAGAGAGTGTATACACCATCTTTCTTCTTCTCTCCTTACGGCCTTTACAAATCTAATCTTTTAATTCATTCCTTGGTTGGAATTAAGAGAAAAAATAGAGATCTGATGAGTGATAGGAGTGTAACTAACTGAGTGTCAAATTGCTGAGTTCAAGGCGCCAAGAGAAGCGTGAAGAGAGAGAGAGAAGCAAAGACTGAGTGGAGGAGGTTTTATTTACTGAAAAATAAAAACAGAGATTTTATACCTTTGTGGGGTTTTAAGATTTCTATATTTCTTATCATTTCTAATATTTTATTTTATGTGATATTATTTTTTTCTTTATAATTATATGTTTTTTTAAGTTTTAAGAAGAATGATTCACCTACAATAGGATTCTTCGAATAATAACTATCTTCTATCTTCAATCGTTAAATATTGTTATTTGAATTATGATTTTTTAACTATTATTTCGAGAGATTTGATTAAACGTTATTTTAATTTTAAGATTATTTTCTAAATAATATATTATCGGTGAAACCATTTGTTCGAATTTTAAAAATATTACGTATTTGAATTGTGGTCTTTTGATTACTATCTTGAGAGATTTGATTATGTAATTTGTTACGAGTATTACTTCAATTATAAGATCATTTACATGGAAGAATAGTAAGGGAAAAGTAATGCATGAATCTCTAAATAATTCGAGATATCTTTGTTATTATGTTTTTTTTATTATTTAAATTGCAATTAGACATAAGTCATTTTAACTGACATTGATGAAAAATTATACTATGTATATATATTAATTTTTAAATTCCTTTATAGTGATAACGATAGTTTGAAATATGCTTTAAATTACGAATTTACGTTACTTTTTTAATCATACTTTTAAAATTTCCTAATTTCACCAATGAGCATAAGATATCTTTTTAAGGGCCTTTTTTAAATTTTACCATGATTAAGTAATATAGTAGAATTAATTAAAGTGATTAATTAACCACAATTATTACTGATAAATATACATATAAATAAAATTGAGGATCTTTTTCTTTTTGGGAAATAAGTTTATAGAGACCATATTTTGTGGAAACTTCCAAATATATAGTGAATTAGTGATGGGTTGCATGGAGATTGGAGTGAATGGGTCCACACAATAAATTCTCCATCGTCAATTTGATATTTAATTTTTTCCATTAATTAGGTGGAGTTCTATAGAGCCAAATGGGCTCATATAAGAAATTGTATAAAATTATAATATTATTGAATCTTCAAAAAAGATGAGGAATGAAAGGCTACTAATGTAAGTCCATGTGCAAGTGATTAGCCGTCTATTTCTCTCTTGTGGGGTTTTAAGTTTTACACTATGATCTTTTTGTGCATCTTAGTGGCATAATTCCTTCATATTCCTTTATAAAAATAGTCGTGTCTAAATCAGTTTGCGAGTGTTTGATATGAGTAAAGTTTGAGAATATCAATATGGTGTATGCAGATTTTATTTCTACTTGATGAAAAGTAGAGAGATTATTTCAGACAGATCATATATTAATTTCATGTATATATATCACTAACACATGTATTGAGTAATTTTGATTATCAAGACTCGAACACTTGAAAGGAAAATCACTGCATGTTGTTGTGTGTTTGATAGAATTTGAACGTTGAGGTATTCAATGTCGGGTTAACCATTTTGAAGTTGAAATAATTTGGATTTGGACCTTCTTTTTTTTACTTTGAGGGTAAAGTGACTGCTATTATATGTGATTCAGTTTTCAAAGCTCAAACTAGAAATCTTCAATTGAGGATGGAGGTTACTTACCAGTTCTCACACAGCTTAACCATTAGTAATTTTTGTGGCATTATTCATTTTTTTCATTTCTGACTTTACTCGATATACAATATCTCTATTGGAATCGCAAACTAATATTCATATTTGAGTTGCATGATATTTAAAATTTCTAGTCAAAATTGAACAAAAGCTTTGAATTCAGATTTTTTTTTAAAAAAAATTTCACTTTAAATTATATTTTGTATTTATAACTAAACACAATTTTAATTTTTAAATATTATTTTCAGTTTTGAAAATGTCTATAAAAGTTAAAAGAGTGTTTCTGTTGAAGAGTATTCTGATGGAATATTCTTTTAGTTCCATTAATTTGTCATCATATACTTATATATATTGAAAAGATACCAATAATATCTTGATTAGATTTAAAAAAATATATTTTTCACTTTAAATTATATTTTGTATTTATAACTAAATACAATTTTAATTTTTAAATATTATTTTTCAGTTTTGAAAATGTCTACTAAAAGTTAAAAGAGTGTTTGTGTTGAAGAGTATTTTGATGGGATATTCTTTTAGTTCCATTAATTTGTCATCATATACTTATATATATTGAAAAGATACCAATAATATCTTGATTAGATTTTAAAAAATATATTTTTCACTTTAAATTATATTTTGTATTTATAACTAAACACAATTTTAATTTTTAAATATTATTTTTCAGTTTTGAAAATGTCTACTAAAAGTTAAAAGAGTGTTTCTATTGAAGAGTATTTTGATGGAATATTCTTTTAGTTCCATTAATTTGTCATCATATACTTATATATGTTGAAAAGATACCAATAATATCTTGATTTTAAGTGCCACTTGAATGAGTTGAAAAGTTTTAACTTTGGCTTTGCTATTGGATCAAAATTTCATTTCCTAATTCCAAATTTATGATAGGGTAAATACCAATCTTGTTTATATGCATTAATTCAAATTTATTCTGGTGAAATAATTATTCCAAATTTATGATAGGGTAAATACCAATCTTGTTTATATGCATTAATTCAAATTTATTCTGGTGAAATAATTTAGTGAAGTAAAAAAATAATATTATTCGTGATTAAGTGATCATAAATGTCTATATATTAGTATATGTCATATATTCATTAATTCAATAAAATTATCATACGGAAAAGTCGAGGTTAGATGCTTTTTCTTTCTATATGATATGATAACGTGGAGAGAATAGAATGCACTAATCGATGCAATAAATAAAATAACTATATTTTAAATTTTTTCAGCAAGAGTTTATCAACTCAAACATACATAAGAGAACTGAGTTAATCCAAAAATACATCAACTTAGTCATGCAAAAGAGAACTGAGTTAATATAAAAATACTTATATATTCAAGATACGAATTAAAAATAAATAATTATCTCATCAATAAATAGAAATAAAAGTTTTCTATCTATCTATGTCCTTACTACTTTTTTTTTCTCATCACTAAAAGTGCTCCTTAGAAATTTGAAATAATACAACACAACCCAGGCCTCAGTGGGTAATTGAAGAAAAAATAACTCTTTAACTATTCATATACTTAGTACGCACTAAGCTTTTTTTATTTTTGTTTGCAACAAATTTTTTCAAGTATGAAAATATATTGTAATCATAAAATAAGTCAGTTTATTTCCTTGATTCTTTTCTTTTAAGATTTCTTCGTGATTTGAGGGCTATTACTTTGCGTAAAATGATTTGGACTTGATCTTCATGACCCGAGGGTCGTTAGTCGTGTGTTTTTCGAACTATGATATGGACATTCTTTATCTCTTTATGAATATCGTCAATATAATAAATAATACTCTTTATATAGCATAAGCTAGAGTTTAGAGTAGAGTAGCGTTCGAGAATTGTAATTGATTACGTCTTGTAAAGTCCCAATTAGATTTGAACACGTTTTGTAGAGTTTCATAAAATTTTAATGTCTACACTTGCATTCCCCTTATTGCCACATATGGCGTTCATGTTTATTGATTAAGTTGACATGCATATTTGGTTGTTTTTTTTATGCGATATCTGATACTTTTATCGAATTCGACTTATTCATATTCACGTTGAAATAAACACTTTAAATGTAAAAACATTTCTTACATTAAAGGCAATTTCATACTTAGGGTTCAAACTTGAAACTTTTAGCTCTAATTAAAATTGTATGAAACTTGAAAAATGTTATTGAGTTGGGTCTATTTTTAAAATGTGCTAGTTGAGTTGGGCCATTAATTTATTCTCATTTTGTACCTTATTTAATATACAAAAATACATTATGTTTATAAAAAGTTGTCGATATTTTATAGTATATAAGATATATAAATCATGAAAACAAAATACATGGTCCTTTTATGTGATAGTCCCTATGCATCGATCGTGTTATAATATGCTAATTACTTCAATATCATTTGAGTTAATGTGAGGATTTTTGATAAATGTAATAAATGGAACAATTTGATCATATAGGTTGAATCACAACCAACATTTCTAATTTATCTATTTGATGTTTTTGATTGATATTTATATTAAAATTTAATTAAATCTGAATTTGCACATTATAAAATTTATTTCTAAAGGTGATATTTTTTTTATATTTTTTTTCTCTCGAGAATTTCAAATCGAAATAATTAAGGATAAAATAGTCCTGAACCGTTCCACCACAATATAACAAAAAAATGCTCAATTTATGGGGGTCATTTTGTCAATTTGTGGTATTTTTGGGACCCCACAAATTAAATTGTGGCGGTTTTTTAAAACGCTACAATTACTCTTGCCACGAGCATATTTGTAGCGGTTTTAGTAAACCTCCACGACGTCCCCCACAAAATGACTAATAAATTTGTGGAGGTTTTATAGTATCAATTTGTGACGATTTAGAACCTTCACAATATCATCTCAATATTTTAAATTTTTTGTGATATAAGATCAATCTTTACATAATTTGATTTGTGGAGTTTTATAAAACTATTATTAACATAATAATAAAAATGAAATTTGATTTACATTAAGCCTTAAAAATAATATAAATAAATAATCTTACTGAATAACACACTTAATGCAAATAAAATTTCACTAAACAAATTTATATTTATAAGCTTCACAAGTTCAAACTCGTGTCAAATAAAAGTAATACAAACTTGTATATAATAACTTCAACATTACATTTTAAATGATAAAAAATTCACAACAACTAAATATAAAAAATTCTATAGCATTTGTTTTGTGATTTAGGTTGTTGCTAGTCAATCTCTTATCCAAGGTGAAGTAAACTCTATCCCTGGATCAATCTGAAACAAAAAAATATATACATAATTAGATAAACATTTATTGATACATATATATTTTTGTATGTCTTGAAAAAATTAATCAAAGTTTAGTTCATTCACAAAGCAAATTCATATAATTAGCTTTGGTTTGAAAAAAAATATAAAATTATGGATGAGAGAATTTTATTTTGATGTTCTCTCATACACACTTATTTGAATAATAACGATTTCATGATTATTTCTCCGGAAACAAAAGCTAGGTGTACGGAATAGGAAATTACATATTTTTAAGTTATACTTATATTGATCACAATCTCATGTGCAAAATTATCCTTTTTGCACTAGTCAAATCCAATCAAGAATAAAACTATTACATGATATTTAACTAAACAAAAATAAAATTGAGGCTTACTTGAAATCAATTAAAGGTCCCCTATAAATAACTTTACGATGCGATGAAAATTTTAACAAATCCTGAAATATGTAAAGGCATTAATGCATTAGGTTTAACAACTGGTAAAATACAAAATGTCTACAAATTAAATAATACTAAGATCAATATTTACATTTAAAAAATTAAGATCAATATTTATATTAAAAAAATTATTTACCATCTATTCCATTGTGCAAAACCTACAGGAGAAAACGTTATTTAGCAAAAAATTAAAATTCACACTCACCCAAAAAATTGCCTGAAAATGAAGTAAAAAAAGAATTAGAGGTAAATGTAAAGAGGAGAGGGTGAAGGAAAAGTAATAAGTCGGGGAAATGATATGGGATTTGTGTGTGGGAGTTTTACGTGGGAAGTGGGGGTAGTTATTTGGTTGGTTTGAAAATTTTAAGGGAATTAGTGGGAAATTTTTGTTTTAAGGCTAGTTTTAATGTTTTGGAGGGAATAATATTACTATTTATTTTGATGCACAAAACAAGCTTTTTCTTTTTAATGATTATTAATAAGTATTTAATTAATTAATTTGACTTTAGTATTACAAAAACTTAAATAAAATTAAAATTTAAGCAAAAATAAATATTAATGAATTTGGCTTTATAAGATATCTTAATACAAATTGTAGTACTACTATTTATGAGAAAACTTTGAAGTGAAGTTGAATATACAAAGTAGAAAAAATATTTAAGTTTATCTTATAGATTAAAAAATAAAGAATAAAAGATTACAATCCAATTGAAATGAAGAAGAAGAATGTGTGTATATATAATGAAATTAACTTTCGAAATTAATTCTTTTATTATATATATAAATTTAAAAAGTAACAAAATAAATTTTGGGGGGACGATAATCGCCACAAACTATTCTAACTTATGAAAATTCTCTAACCCCCTTAATAAAACTATCACAAAAAGATTTATATTGTGGGAGTTATAAAAAACACTACAAAATGTATTAATAGTGGAGTTTTTCAGAACTCCCTCAAGTTAACCGCCATAAATTGAGCATTTTTTTGTAGATATATTTGAACCCCTCAAAATTACGATAGCGATTTGACAAAATTACCGCGTAATTTACACTAAAAACAATTTATAATGTTAAT
The DNA here is from genome assembly GCA_029582685.1 of Solanum piurae. NCBI lineage: Eukaryota > Viridiplantae > Streptophyta > Magnoliopsida > Solanales > Solanaceae > Solanum > Solanum piurae. The sequence goes on along the minus strand of JAJOOO010015072.1, from coordinate 9,237 downwards.
CGACTAAAAAGCTCACCAAATGCATTATTATTGGTATAAGTCTAATTTGTCCCCATTCTTTTTTTTTTTGTGCAACTATAATTTTTCCTTTTTTTTTATACCATTAGATTTGAGTTTAAATATTTGTTATATGCTTCTCGATCTTACAAATAAAATATTAGACTATTATTTAACATTTATTATATCTTATAATATTTTAGACTATAATTTAATATTTTTTCATAAAATTTCAAATTGTATACAAATAAAATATTAAACTGTCATTTAACATTCATTATAACTTATAATATTTTAGACTATAATCTAACGTTTTCTAATAAAATTTCAAATTGTATAAGTTTTTTTAGACCTTGATCTAAATAGTTCATAAATAACCATAGAAATAAAAAGCTAATTATTTACTAAATAATTGTCCCGGAAATGGTTCCCACAAATTTTCTAAGTACTACTCCCTCTCCGTCTATCTCTAATTACTTGTCCACTTTTGAATTGACACATCTATTAAGAAAATAATGATTGATATAGTAAGTTTATTATTTTACCCCTATTAATTATGAAAGAGATAAATTAAAAAATTTAGATTTTCAAGAAATTCTACTTTTTCCAAAGTAACTAATTGAGAGTATAATAGGTTAATAGAAATTTGTCTTTTTTTGATTTGTCAAAATGTACAAATAAAAAATGGAAATTGAATAAGTAATTAGGGACATAAGTATTATATGGAGTTGTTTTTTCAGATTTTATCATTAATTAGCAACAACTTTACTAATTTTTAGTTTTGTCTATACAAAAATTAAATAGGCCACCTCAAATAGATGATGTGGCAGGATGTAATTGGTCTGATGAAGTCAGTATACCAAATTTGAATGAGGCTTTTGTTCTATTGGTTAAAGTTAACAAACTTCAATGTTCCAAAAAATTGCATTACATGTAGCAACTTTGGGGATAACAACATCTTTGGTCCTTTAATTATTTAATTTTCTTAATTTTAATTCTTGTAATATATGGCTCTATATATTTATTAAAATATGTGTTTCTTACTTTTATGCAAAAAAGAAGAAAAAGAATTCACAATTGGACCTTTTATAGGGTAAATTAATTTAGTAATTTATTTCCAATCTTATGTCTATTTTGTATTTTTTTTTCTACATAAGAAATCTAAAATATATAATACTTAATGTGAAAATATCTATTGTTTCTACTCGAATTATAAGTGGTCATAAGAGGTCGATGTTATTACTAAAATAAAGTAATAGTATAAGTTTAACATAACACGTGAATCGTGACTAATTAAGTGAGTATTAGTTAGAGATTCAAAGTTATAGCTTTGGCGTCGGAACATATATATATAAGGAATAATTTGAGATAAATTGGATAATAAAGGTAACTCTGAGGTTATAATAGCAAATAACACAAAATTTGATATACGGAGTACTTCAGTTGAAAGCAAACTGGGGCCGATCTAAATTTGCTCAATTTTAAGCCGCCTAAATCGGTCCGGTAGCTGCTTCACGATTTTACGCTACTCCGGCGACCGTGGGATTATCTCCGGCGAACTTCCGTCGACTTACAACATCGGCGATCTGCATTCACGGTGAGTCAATTCCTTCGTTTCCGTTTATAAATGATGCAGTTTTGGTAGGGCAAACAAATAGGAGTAGCCTTTCATTTCTATCTTGATGCAGTTTGCTAGGTCAAACTAATAGCTGATATTTTTTTTTCGTAATGTATATTACAATATCGAATATCTGTGTGAACTGATGAATTGATCTTCAATATCGAGCTGTTTTTCGTTCTTAACATGGTGTAGTAGGATTGATAAAGTTCGAAACGTAAGTAGGCGTGAATTTAGAAATTTCTGTTCAAGTTAGGACTTTAGGTTAAATTTGAATAATAGTTTTTGGCGTTGAAATTGGAGGATATGTGAGCATTTTTCTATGAATCGGGATCATCATATTCAGGAGTTGTTGTACTTTTTTCTTAGCTTATTCTGTGAATGGTAAGTAAGTGTTCATAAAGTTCAAATAGACAATTTATTTAATTCTTTGGTAACGGTGGTGTCTGGCCAGCTTGTGGGCACTAGGTTAATTCCATGGTGTATCTACCACCTCTTGCCAACAATAAGTATCAGTTAACTTTGTCTAACCAAAGCTAAGACAAGCGAAAAGAAGTCACTTGGTGTTTTTTGTCTGAACTTGAGACCTCATAGTTCTCAACCCAGCTCATTGACCACTAGGTCACACCCTTGGGTGCTTAGAACAAACAATTTATTGGAAGTAGATAGGGAACTTCTGCAATTTGTTATCATCTTTTTAGCTTGTTTATGATGGATCAGAATTGCACTCAGCGTAGTTCTGCTTAGCTGAATTTCTCATGATGAAAATACTTGAAGTTGAACCAATATGTACATTTTTGTAGTTAATGTTTGGTTCTGCAGTTTTGAACCACTGTTTTGTCCTTGAATTGGAGGCTGTCATGAACTTATATTTGTTGAGTTATGCTCAATGGAAACAAGCATTTCAGTAGTATATCAAGCTTAGTTCATCTTAGCTGAACTTGTCATGATATAAGGCAGAGTTTGAGAAAGTTTGGTTCGAAGTATATAATTTTTTGAAATTATGTATTAAGGCTGGTTTGAGCCCTTTTTGGATGTATTGTACTCTAATAAGAATCATCATTTCAGGAGTGTCTCTGCTAGATTCTAAGAAAAATTCAATATGGGGGCTTCTGAAGAGAACAGTGCACTTTTTCCCATCTTTGTCTTGACTTTAATGGCTTTGCCATTAGTTCCTTACACTATAGTCAATTTATTTGGTGCTTTCAAGAAAAAGGCTGCCAAAATCAACTGCCAGTGTTCGGTCTGCGTTCGGTCCGGGAAGTATCACAAATCCATATTCAGGCGGGCAAGTTTCTGTATAACCTAGTTTCTGGCTCTTAATATTAAAGTTAAACTCTGTAATCGGATTTATATAATTTTACTTCTGATTTTCAGATTTCAAACTTCTCAACATACAGTAATCTGACCCTCGTACTTCTGTGGGTCGTCATGGCTGTTCTAGTTTATTACATCAAGCAGATCAGCACTGAGGTAATTGCTGTTTGTCTGGTTCTTCTTCTTAAACTTGATGGCCATATTTTTGTTGGTAATGCAAGCGTGTGGCAACCTCTTTCCAAGAACTCCTTAAGTTGAAAAATGATACTATTGGTACTAATAGTTGCAGAAAATGCGATAGGTTTTTTCATTTATATGTGCAAATTTATCAGAGTTTAGGTGTTCTTGTGCTTTTAAGCTACCTTTGGATAGGATTCAATTTGGTTTTATTTTATAAATGATTGTTTGCATGTTCTTAAATCTAGTGCTGTTTTCAACAGTACAACACTTGTGTTCTTAAATATCTTAGTGTTTCTCTCCGTAGGTCATATTTGTTAATTCTTCGAATTCACACATCATAAATGTTTTACTTACACAAGCAATGAGGTATTCTTTTACTGATGTCAAATTCTCATGGTCATATATATAAAAGTTCAAGTTCCATTGGTCTTAAGAAAGCATTATTATAAGCACCATCTTTATCAACCTTCACACTGGCCTCTTGGATTTCCATTTGTACATAGTTTAAACATTTTATTCTGTAGGTCCAAATATTTGAGCCATTCAGTATCCTTGGACTGGAATATGGAGCTTCTGACTCTGAAATAAAGAAGGCGTATCGGAGACTTTCCATTCAGTATCATCCCGATAAAAATCCAGATCCAGGTTGAACACAGAGCTATCATGTGTTCACATCTAGGTATTACTGTGATGAGCTATAATTGCAGCCACTTGGCCATGACTATTTATCTCTTCTATTGCAGAGGCACACTCATACTTTGTTGAATTCATCTCAAAGGCTTATCAGGCTCTAACAGATCCAATATCTAGGGAAAATTTTGAAAAATATGGCCATCCCGATGGACGGCAGGTAATTCCACATCTATCATCGTCAGTGGTGGATCCAAGATCTGAAGGTCGTGGGTGCTTCACTTTTTTAAACATAAAATCATTACCATTCACTTAGTATAAGTGCAAGAACTATTTGAACGCAATCGTGAAAAAATGAGAAAGTTATGTTTAATATCACCATCACAAAAGAATACATCAAGTCACAAATTGTACTCTATGACTTTTCGTAGTTTGAAATTAAAATGAGTAATAATAACATCGCTTACTCTTGCAAATATCTTACGCCTTACATAGTGAATTAAACAACTTTAGAAATGTATAAAAGTCATTTATTATGTCGTTTGGATTAGAAAATTTGCAATTCCTTGGAGAGAGGGTGGAACATGTAGTTCAAAAAGTTAAGAGTATGTGGCTACAAACCACGGTGGCGGAATTTTCGGCACAAATTACGATTGTACTCAAAGATTTTTCCATATTTTGAAATTAAAATAAATAAGACTATTCTTGCTAATTCTGAACTTCTAAGTTGCAAATATTGTTTTAGAAACTGTTCAAGTCTTAAGAAGGTATTTTGAAGTCTTTGGAATGCCGATTTTTCTCTTTCTTTGATAAGTCAGCAAAAAGGAACTAGAAATCTAGAATTAGGGGAAGAAAATTGCAATAGAAAAAGATCTACTTCTGGAGAATCTATCACACGACCTGTGGTACTGCTTCTTCAGCACCTGGCTGCTAACCAAAGAGACACATCCAACAGTTATTTCTGAGTGCTTACTAATTAATTATCTAGGTTTCATAGTATTTTTTATATACGCATATATATTTCATGTCGGGTTCAATGGGTGCTCGAGCACCCACAAGGGTCTATGTGGGTCCGCACGTGATCATCGTCATGTGGATGTGGGGGATAGGAGGACATGGAAATGCCACAGTGTTTTTTGTCCGAGACATGATCTTTTCATTTGTGAGGAATGTACTCATTTTTAATAAAAAAAATTTCTCTTTTTGTGTTTCCTGCAGGGGCTTCAAATGGGCATTGCCCTCCCGCAGTTCCTTCTAAACATTGATGGAGCATCTGAAGGAATACTGTTGCTTGGAATTGTTGGAGTCTGTATAATTCTGCCCTTGACAGTTTCTGTTATATACTTGTCTAGGTCGTCAAAGTATACTGGAAACTATGTCATGCACTCAACATTAGCCGCATATTACCACTTAATGAAACCTTCTTTAGCTCCAAGGTATGTGAGAGAAATAGTCTATTTTGCTTTCTACTTAAGGATATACACATTTAAGTTTGTAGATTGCTTCATAAGATTGAAAATCACATTTGCTGGCTGAAATGTTGTCGAAATGTATAAACCACAAGGAACTCAAGGTGCTTTGATGGACAAAAAACTAACTTACAGAAAATTAGAATGAATTGTATAAGCCTTTTGTTTTTTTGGTGTAAACAAAATCTGGTAGGGGAGATAATAGAATTAGTTGATTTTATAGGAAACTTGTAAATAATACCCTATGTGGGATGTAAGTTTCCAATTCATCATTTTTTGGATGATGAATCTTTTGGTGTGAATACAAGGTTACCCTTTTCTCAAAAAAATGTTGTCGAAATGTAATAGTTGCATAGCCATGTTTTGGTTTCTAGTTTATTGTCTTGAATCAAATAATTCTCTCTCCCCTTCCACTATGCTGTAGTCGTCGCTTTCTTGGATGATGTTGCCTTTATTTACTCCATTCTGTCTCTTGTAATGTTGCTTCAATGATGCAGCAAGGTCATGGATGTTTTCATTAAGGCTTCTGAATTCATGGATATTCCTGTTCGTCGGTCTGACGAAGAACCTCTGCAGAGACTGTTTGTCTTGGTTAGAAGTGAGCTAAATCTGGATCTTAAGAATATTCGGCAAGAACAGGCTAAGTTTTGGAAGCAGCATCCTGCTTTAGTAAAGGTATGAGTGGTCTCTCTTCTTTTTCCAAGGTCAAAAAGCCTCGTCAAAACTGTCCTCTTTTTTTTTTTCTTTTTTCTTTTTTTTTGTGAAAAAGAGAATATAGCTAGAAGTACTTTTCTGCTTGCAGACTGAATTGTTGCTTCAAACCCAATTGACACGTGAGACGGCAGCCTTGTCTCCAACTTTACAGCGTGATTTCAGACGTGTGCTTGAACTTGCACCTCGGCTTCTGGAAGAATTGATGAAGGTATCGCCATTCTTTCTGTTTGTAGTCCTATTACTACTGTTAGTGCTTGTTTTCTTTTTGATAAGGTTACTAGTAGTGCTGCTTTTCATTTACTGCTTGCATGGTATAGGTGGTAACTGACTCATTAGAAAAGGAAAATTTTCACTAACAAAGTGGGAAATATATATAGGATGACGAGCTGTTTTAGAAAAAGGGTTAAAGGGGAATACCATTATGTTATTATCTTTAAAATGGCTATTGATCTAAATGTTCATGGTATGGCCGACTGATCTTAGCCAAATAAGAGGTTCGTGGTATTAACTAGTTAGCAAAGACACATATATATTTATATATATAATGCGTCTCTATCACGGGAAAAGGCTTCTCCAGTTCGAACTAAACCCAGTGAGTTTTTCTTTCTTTCTTGGGGCATCTGGCATTACTTTCTTGACTTGTAGGAGCAGCAGGAACGAGTTGGTAACCAGATTGCTGTCATTTCTTCTGCGGATTGGGTTTTAATGCATTTTTGTTTCAGCTGTAGGATTGCGAAAAATGAGAAGTTAATTTGAAAACATATATAATTGTACGGAAATAACTAGAATATATTGCTATACAACATCAATGGTGTTCTATAGAAATATATTGTGAGATAGTTTAAACAGAAGAACTTGGTCTGACTAGAAAGGAAAAAACTTAAAAAGATAGCTACGAGATTGTGTACCAAGGTATTTATGATCTTAAATAAGCTTCCTATGTGATGGAGTTAACGATATATCACATAGAAGTATCTATTATTGAAGACCAAATATATGAATTAATCCAAGAGTTTTTCCTCGCATCAAATTAAGAAGTTTGTAACTAACCTACCTCTTTATAGATCCACTGCTTCAATGGTGTAATCAAAGTATCTCTATTAACAAAAGTAATGCTTAGTTTCACGTTTGATAATATATAAAATTTTATAGAAGTTTCCATACCCCCAGTGGTTTGAGCTTGGGACTTCCATGTTGGAGGTCTCAAGTTCGAAACCCCTTGCCAGCGAAAGCAAGGGGTTTGCCTTCTGGGTCGAGCTCGTCGCACCAGGATTGCCTAGTGCGGGTTACCTCTCCTATGTGGTTTGCGAGTTATTGCATAGGAGCGGGAGTTTTACCCTGTGCGCACCCAAAGGACCAAAGGGTAGCGGCTGCGGGTTTCCCTTGTCATAAAAAAATAAAATAAAATGGATCAAACTCATCTGTTTGAATCAAAATAAGATCCCATTTTTTACCCGCCTAAGTATGGGCATGTTGGATTATGACCTGTTTTTTCTCAACCAATTTCCAACTCGCTCATTTGCCACCACTAGTATAATACGAAACCAGATGCTAATTCTAACATCTAAGTCTAGTCCTGAATTAAATTGGATTTAACTTCAATCATGGGAATTAATTGACTTCTTCAGCATCACTTGTAAAAGAAATTCACTTCCTCAACATCATATAATGGACTTGTAGTTCGGGGATTATTGGACATATTCTTGAAGCCCTTTCAAATTTGGTAGCATCTACACTGGGTTTTAGGGTTAACTTGATTCATTTCAGTATTACTCTAGTTACTGTATGAAGTAACCATAATAAATCAACAAATGTCTGGAGCATAATTAACTACAAATAAAATAACAGATATAGTAAGAAATAGGAGAAAGAAGACGGAGGAGGGGAATGAGAATAATGCACTACTATGTCAAAAAAAGTAGGCACATTCTAAAATTGTGAAGATATGTCAATACTCAATACATAATGTCTAGGTCATTAAGTACACGCAAGCAATGACCCTTAAATGGTTTAAACAGTGGCTTGGTGTTGGATTGTTCAGAGACTTCCAATTTATTATGTTTTTCTTTGAGCTGTGCATGGGAGAGGGGAGCGGCAATGGCGTTATATAACCTAGGGATAAGACTGTTCAGCTTTTCATTCTTCTTGTGCTCTGTTCTCTTAATCTGTATCAAGTCCATATGTCATGTTTGTTTTTTGTTGCTTAACATAATATGAGTTGCTATGGTAATTGAGAGAGTTCGTGTTGTTGCATGCAGATGGCTATTATTCCACGTCCTTCAGTGGGGCATGGATGGCTAAGACCTGCAATAGGAGTGGTGGAACTGTCTCAGAGTATTGTTCAGGTTAGTTTTTCTAGAGAGCCAGTACTCTTCTGAAAGATTATCACTAGTTTCTGCATCTATTATGTGCAACTGTGTTTATCCGTCTTATCAGCATATTTGTTATCATTTTCTTCTCTTTTTCCCTATTCCAGAAGAATGCAAGAAAAGTAACTTAATTTCGTGATAACTTGTGGGATATCATCTTGTGTACCTTAACCATGATTTTGACTGCGATCATCCTCTTCGGGCTCTATGTTTGTATCTGCTTAAAGTATTCAATCATATTATCTGAAGACATAATTATGGATACATATTCATATGGGCATCATTGCTTATTCTTGTTTAGCGTCAAATATTGTTGAGGTTCATGCATTAAGATAATAAGATAAATTTCTTGTCAGCATTCATTTTATTTCTCAGTTGTTTCGATGAGAATTTTATGCACAAAATTTGGACTTCTAACAGCTATTAGTTTGGGAGTCGGTGGCTGTTTCCATCCCTTTTTAAAAAGTTTAGGACCTAGGAAGTCCAATGATCTACTCAAATTCATTTACTTACATTGCTGGCATTGATTTTCTTTCCTACTCTCATTTCTGACGTACTTTACTGTTATTGATTCAGGCAGTACCTCTCAGCGCAAGGAAGGCAGCAGGTGCATCCAGTGAAGGGTATGCACCATTTTTTCAGCTGCCACACTTTAGTGAGGCTGTTGTTAAAAAGATAGCGAGAAAGGTTGCAATTATTGCTTTTCATCTCTTCCTCAAACTTTCTAATCACATCTGCCTCTTACTGAATGTTGGAACGGAGATTGTTGTTATTATCTGTATTGGTGCTTCCAATGCGTCATCAGTCAGAAGCTTACTTTTGTATCTCTGATTGGTTCCTTGGTGGTGTTCGGGACGTTTTTGCCATCTTATGGTTTTGAATTTTGGTTTAATTCAATAGTTAGAGGAAGGAAATTGTCTGTAGAAATCGAACTTGGGGGGGG